>VUQI01059081.1:0-15198 GCA_015106735.1 Paratilapia polleni
TTTGAGCTTTGTGACATGGTGTGTTATCCTGCTGGAAGCAGCCATCAGAAGATGGGTACACTGTGGTCATAAAGGAATGGACATGGTCAGCAACAACACTCAGGAAGGCTGTGGCATTTAAACGATGCTCAACTGGTACTAAGAAACCCAAAGTGTGTCTAGAAAATATCCCCCAAACCATTACACCACCACCATCCTGAAATGTTGATACAAGGCAGGATGGATCTATCCTTTCATGTTGTTTACGCCAAATTCTGACCCTACCAACTGAATGTTGCAGCAGAAATCGAGACTCATCGGACCAGGCAATGTTTTTCCAATCATCTAATTGTAGCCTCAGTTTCCTGTTCTTAGCTGACAGGAGTGGCACCCGTTGTGGTCTTTTGCTGCTGTAGCCCATCTGCTTCGAGGTTCGACGTGTTGTGAGTGTGTAGATCAGCAGTTTCTGAAACACTCAGACCAGCCTGTTTGGCACCACACCACGTGCTCGGTTTGAACTTCAGCAGGTTGTCTTGACCATGTCTACATGCCTACATCCATTGAGTTACTGCCATGTGATTGGCTGATTAGATATTTGCGTTAACGAGCAGTTGAATAGGTGTACCTAACAAAGTGACCGGTGAGTGTACATTCCTGTGCTTAATAGCTAGTAGCTGTCTAACAATGCATCAAAGTGTGTATATGTGGACTATGAAAAAGAAGGTGTACTTAGATGGATACATAGAATTTAATAAATGTGTCTGCATGTATGTACCATAGATGGGCTGGTAGACGATCTTGTAACCCTCTGCAGGAGACAGAGGTGGATCCCACGTGACCCTGAAGCGGTTGTACCACTCCTCTGACACGCGCAGATTTTCAGGAGGCAAGAGTGGCACTGCCGAAAACAAAATCAGACAAAATCAGAAGATAGAAATGCTTCTCAGAACTTAAGTTTCTAATACTAAAATATGCTAAAACTTGTGACAGAAAAGAATTAATTAAGTCATCTACTGTAAAGACAGTCATCATGTATTCTGATTGTATATAGTAGGACTCAGGGCTAAATATCATTTAAAGTTTTTGATACCAAAGCTACAGTTACACATCTTCTCACCAGTGTAAATAACTCACTGTTTTACAGCCACTTGAGAAATGAAACTGGTAAAATTCATGTTTAATTATTTAAATCCAAAACTTAGGGCTGATATTCAGTTCAGTTCAGTTCAGTCCTCTTTGTGCCTGTCGGTGCATAAGGCTGTAACCAGTGCGCTGCACTGGGACCAGTCTCAGGCCGTCTTCTGTAGTGTTGGCCGACTCCATCCCTTCTCTGTGATGATATTAACTATTGTTCAGTTGTGTTAATTTGTTTGTCAGAAATTTTCTTCAATAATCAAATAATTGCTAAGTAAGATCGATCGTTAGAAAATAGTGATACACATCAGATTAACAGTTTTTTCCCATCAAAATATAAAATTTAAATTGGTGTTTAATTATTATTATTTTTAATTTTAAAAAAATCGTCACATGTGAAAAGCTGAAAGTGGGAATGTTTGTTGTTTTGCTGTAAAAAAAAAAAAAAATAGTCAATCAACTGATTATCAACTGCGTATCAGTCAGAGGAGCATTTAATGCCAACTTTTCCAGCTTTTCATACGTGACAGCTTTTGACTTAATACAACAGACACAATTTAGGTGTTAAAGGTTTAATATCCAGCCTTGTCAGGGCTGAGTATGAGTTTTACACTTTCAGAATTAAAGAAATGGCACATTACTTCAGGGCCTGATTTAGTGGACAATTTTCATCACTCAAAAAAATATAAAATCATCCCTTACTGTACATCAGGTGTTCCTGGGCTCTGATTTATCATTGTCCAAGCTAAGTAGATTTTTATTTGCATTACAATGAGCTATAGTACTCTCATCTAAAAAGATGACATATTTTGTCTGACATTTCAATTCTCTGTGTGATGGGGAGACAACCACTGCTGCTCATAAGAGGTAATCTAGAGAATAGTTGAGAAAATCAATTAGAGCTGAGCAAAATAATTTAATCGTCTCATTAATGAAAGGCGCTGCTGTAATTATGAGCGGCCTTCATTAGGACAATTAGGAATGCATCAGTATTTGTCATGGCTTTGATTTATATTCTCCTTCAGGAACGTAAATGAACATGAAATTAATGCAATGCAAATGAACATTCTGCTCACAGCGATAAAATTCATTGTCATTAACTTCCAGGTTTGTCATCTGTTCTCCTAAACTGGGAGCTGCATCTTTGTGTAATGAAAAGGGAGAAATACAGCGTTAACCCCAGTGGTTAATAAGTCAGAGGAGCAAGTGTGTGTGTGTGTGTGTTGGCTGGTTTGTTAGGCTTACATGTGGAACCCACGGCAGAAGCACTGAGGCCATCTTGTCCATCGCTGTACACCGGTGTGACTGTCACTTTGTAGCGGGTGTCTGATTGCAAAGGCTCAAGCACCGCTCTCCTCTGACCTCCAGAAACTACCATCTAGAAACACACACATGCATGAATACACACATTCTGGGGACATCTGATTGAGTAGGATAGTGCAGAGAGAATTTTAAAGCAATGGTGACTTCTGCACAGGCATGTGTACTGTACAGAGCACTCTAGATATAGAAATAGTCACTCTTCTCTTCTGGTTTATAGGGACATTTGGAGGGAACAGTAAAGGAAGAATAAAGAAAATTTCTACAAAATGCTGCAGAGACCCTTTAGCCATGCTTAAGAATTCTTCTCAAATCAGCTCAGTCAATAAAGTCAGTTGATGCCAAAAGTGGGGCAGGGAAGAGCTGAGAAAACCCCATTACTGCTCAGTCTTCATTTATAACTGTTGAAGTCTTTTCCCTGCATGTTTGTTTAGGTCCTAAAACTACTACTTTGTATAAATGAGGTGCTTTTTTATCCAACAGCCTTAAACTGGCAACAGTTTGTTGACATTTTACAGTACGTTTAAAACCCAACGGAAATACACTAAGGATGAGATTCACTGTTTATTCTAGACACTGGAAACAGAGGCTGGCAAAACAATCTCCACAAGGTACACCTAGTGGCTTTTTTTCAAGCTTTCAACACAGTGAGCACAGTGT
The DNA here is from genome assembly GCA_015106735.1 of Paratilapia polleni. Taxonomy (NCBI): domain Eukaryota; kingdom Metazoa; phylum Chordata; class Actinopteri; order Cichliformes; family Cichlidae; genus Paratilapia; species Paratilapia polleni. The sequence continues at coordinate 3,094 of VUQI01059081.1, forward strand.
TCATCGGCAGCTGTCCTGAAACTGTAGGAGGTCAAAGTTTTCATTATTCAGAGCACTTTTAGAACTTCTCACTCGAATTACGAATTGGTCCTCCAAAAGCGCTTAGATGAGGAAAATTACAGTCATTTGCAGTTCCATAATAACCATGACTATTAAGATTGTGCAATACAGTTAAAAGCAGACCCAGACTATTCTGGCATCTAACTGAAGATATCTGTAACTAAACCATTACTGTAAATCATTTGAACTTTACAAAAACTATGCGGCACTGATGTAACTGGGTTACTTCACTCGATAATGAAGCTTATGCGTAAGTTCAATAAGGAAGATCAGTATTCACTCTTCTGCCTGGATTCCTGGGTGTTCAGGCTGCTATGCTCTTATGTCATTCTCCCTTTCAGACTCTCACATCCTCCCCATCTCCACCTCATCCTGGTCAGTTAGAGATCCTCATCCAAGTTTCCACCTGCTTCATCTCTGCCGCCACCAGAGTCTAGACCCCAGGGGGTCCTGTCCTACTTCCCACCATCGCATAGCAGAGTGGAGTCTAATCACCAAATAGTTTATTACTCAAACTCTTTACTTCAATAAATTAAGTTCAGTTATTTCAAATGGTCTCTCCTTATTGAAATAAATGTCAGTAATAAAAATTAACTCACTCCTGCTCCTTATTCAACGAGTTTCAAAATTTATAAAGCACAACTTTAATTAAAATGCCCATTGGAAAGCCTTCTATGTCTGGAAACAAATAAGGTCATTTTGAATTTGATGGCAGCAGCATGTCTCAAAAAAGTTTGGACAGGGCCATGTTTACCACTGTGTAGCATCCCCTCTTCTTTTAACAACAGTCTGTAAACGTCTGGGAACTGAGGAGAGCAGCTGCTGGACTTTTGGGAAAGGAATGTTGTCCCATTCTTGTCTGATATACGATTCTAGCTGCTCAACAGTCCTGGGTCTTCTTTGTTGTATTTTTCATTTTATGATGTGCCAAATGTTTGCAATTAACGAAAGGTCTGGACAGCAGGCAGGCCAGTTAAGCACCAGGACTCTTCTACTATGAAGCCATGCTGTTGTAATAGATGCAGTATGTGGTTTAGCATTGTCTTGCTGAAATATTCAAGGCCTTCCCTGAAAAAGACGTTGTCTGGATGGGAGCATATGTTGCTCTTAAACCTGTACTGTATATACCTTTCAGCATTGATGGTGCCTTTCCAGATGTTCAAGCTGCCAATTCCATGGGCAGTGATGCACCCCCATACCATCAGAGATGCAAGCATTTGAACTCAGTGCTGATAACAAGCCATATGGTCTCTCTCCTCTTTAGTCTGGAGGACGTGTCGTCTGTGTTTTCCCAAAAGAATTTCAAATTCGATTCGTCTGACCACAGAACAGATTCCCACCTTGCCTCATTCCATTTTAAATGAGCTTTGACCCAGATCAGACAGCAGTATTTCTGGATCATGTTCACATATGGCTTCTTCTTTGCATGATAAAGCTTTAACCTGCATTTGTGGATGGCACAGTGCACTGTGTTCATAGACAGTGATTTCTGGAAGTTTTCCTGAGCCCATGCAGTGATTTCCATCATTTCTCCAGATTCTCAGAATCTTTTTATGATATTATGTACTGTAGTTGATGAGATATTCAAAGTCTTTGCAACTTTACATTGAGGAACATTATTCTGAAATTGTTCCACAATTTGTAGATGCAGTTCTTTTAGACTGGTGAACCTCTGCCCATCTTTACTTCTAAGAAACTCTGCCCCTCTAAGTTGCTCTTTTTTAGTTGTTCCTTGTGCCCTGCTTTGAGTTTTACCTCCTGTCTGTTGTTTATCTTGATTATTTTCAGCCCTGCTCCATTCCCCACCTGTTTCCACTTCCTTATTACCCCTCTGTGTATTTATACTCCAGTCATTCTTTTGTTCATCTGCGGTCTTATAGCCCCCATTCTCCCTATTTGCCTGTTCCTCATGTTTTCTGGACCCTTTTGGATTACGTTGCTTCTTTTCGACTTAGTGTTTTCATAAAGGACTCTAATCAGCTATAAAACTCGCTTTGTGTTGATACTATTTCATACTATTTTCGCCTGCATCCTGCCTTCTAGATCCTCCACTACTGCACTCCACACAGCTAACTGTGACAACATTAACAAGAGCAGAGAGATTAACTTTCTTTATTGTACTAAAAGCACTGTAAAGACAAAGTAAATCACAAGACTGTCAACCAGGAGACCACAGCTTGTGTCCCTTGTTTATTACTTAGTTTTCACTCTATATCCTTTCCCTTTCACTTGCTATTTGGGTATGTTTAGGCACCAAAACTATTTGGATAGGTTTAGGAGAAGATTATGGCTTAAAATATGCCCTTTCACAATCTTAACGCTTCATGCTGAAAAGTGATGCTAAGGAGTGTCCAGAGCATTTAAATGAAACACCATGGGGTGACATGAGCAGTTAGACGGGCTATTTAGAGCCAATGCATTGGGAGGAGCTGTCCACTGTGACTTTGGTGCTGAAACACTTGTCTGCGTCCAAATGGGAATGCAGACGCACACGAATATTTTTAGATACATAAACAAGCACACAGAACTGTCTGTGCTGTCTCTTTTCCCCTTCATCTGTCTTTCATACACGTCCACACCAAAACATGTCGAAACTTTGAAAAAGATGTGTGACCTGAAACGACCCTTGTCTGTCAGCCGGCAGACAGGTTTAAGCTTCCTCCCATTTTGTTTAGCTTTTGTTTCTTTTTCCACCTCTCTTTGTTTCTTTTGCTCTTTTCTCTGCTGCCCTCCATCTCTGCTCTCAGTGAGGTAAATGGCTGCTGAAAAGATAATGGAATGTCTGCCGGCCTGGCCTGGACTCTCCATCTTCTCCGGCTCTGACACCACATTGGGAAATTAAAAGAGGGGGGAGGAAAGAGGGGGAGAGAGGAGAAGTAAGGGGAGGCTAGAGGATAGAGAAGAAAAACAGAGAGATAGAGGGACAGAAGAAGAGGAAGGGAGAGGCCGACTATTCGTGTATGTGTGTGTGTGAGTGCAACAGCGATCAGGGTCAGTACATGGCACTGAGCTCAAGGGCTCTTAGAAGAGATAGAGGGATCAAGAACGAGAGGCTAAGTGGCCCGGGACTGAAAGTGTAATCAGTTTTCTGACTGTAGCAGACGACCCAACACTGACCGCTGTAGGGCCATCCAGTTGGATGGAGGTGGGAAATAACAATAATCTTCCTCCAAACACAACTTCAGTGTTGTCTATTCCATATAATCAGCATTCACAATTCACCAGGGAGGCAGCTTGCGACAGAGGGCGGCTTTAGAAGCAGTAGACACGTAACATGGATCTAAAATAGCTCTTCAGGGAGAAAAATAATTAAAATCTGAAAACAGACATAAACCCTTAAACCTCCAACTCACAGACTCCTCGTGATCTCCGCTGAGGCTGCTGTAGGCGACCCTGTAGCTCTTCACGTTGGGGTCTTCCAGCTCCCACGAAGCCTCTAAGCTCTGGGTGGTCTCATCACTCAGCTGAAGATTTCTCACAGCCTGACGTGCCACTGAGACACCACATCACAGACTGCAGTTACTGTACTGAATTACTATAGATTTTAGATCTCAAAAAATAAGGCTTGGCTTAAACTCAGTTTTCTTCACACTTTTAAAGTGAAAATATCAGAGAAAAGGCCACTGTGAAAGTTTCAGCACGCTTGGTTTGCTGTGATTTTGGGTGCTAAAGAGAAGTAAAATCCAGTCTAGATAGAGAATATTTTCTCATGAGCACTACAAAATGCTTTGTTTTGTTTGCTAACTATGATTTAAAAAAAAAAAAACCATAGGCAACTGGCTGTCATTTACTGGGTTACTACAAGTTGTGATTTTTAGAGAGTTTGGAGTTTTGAACAAAGCAGATGTGCTGTGTAAAGGTTTTTAGGATAGTGGGAAAAGACTTAAGTAAAGGAGACATATTGCTTCTTTAAGTTTTTGAAGCCACGTGGCTCAATTAGCTGTAACCTGCTTCTAAAACAACAAAACTCATTCCAGATGGCCTTTAGTCACCTCTGAGATGATAGTTTGAACTCCAGTCTCTGGATGAAGCCAACTTGGTAAACACACTTAAATAAATACAAACTTTATTTTCATGAAGTGCATCCTCCAAGAGAGTGTTATCAGTGTTTCAGCTGTGAAATAATCAGTTTGAACAGTTTTTCTAAGCATTCGGTAATTTTGCTTCTGCTTCTTGAAAGTAAATAAGCAACAATGGCCAAAAGTCTGCTACAAGGACTAAATAGAAGTATGGTTGCACTTTGGCAACATTAGCCCGCACTGGCAGCTAGTGAAGCCTTTCACATTAAAATGGAAATTGCGTTTCTTGACAGATGCCTTGGCTTGAGCCATGATTAAAATTTGGCCAGTCTCTCTGCTAGGATAGTTTTTCAGAAAAAGTATCAAGTGAAATTAGCCTTCTGTCCACTGGACACATGCTAGCAAAATAATTTAAAGTAACAGTTTTAAGGTTCAAAAGATAAACTGCATGGCATGGTTTCACCTAACATGAGGTGTCCTCTGGTATCATATCTTGTGTGGTCAAAGTTTCTCTCTGCATACTGAACATGTTTTTATACATGTCCAATATGGAGAGTGTGATGCTTCATAATGCCTGACATTTTGAAGTTTTACAGAAAGCCATTTTGGACGCTTCTTACCTGTGGTTGTGGTAGCAATCGTTGTTGCCTCAGCCACTGGGGAAATACAGAGAGCACAAATCAGATAATTGGATTCAAACTCTCCTCAACAACTCTTTGTGTCGATAAGTAAGCCAATTAGACAGAAATACGTAACAAATCGTTGATGGTAAAATAGATTTTCTTCTTCTGAGATAAACTGAGACAAACAAATCGATGCAAATGTGTTCATGCAAAGATTTGCTTTGACTCAGAAATGCTAATTTTCTGATGTGATTGCACTGATCTGGTATATAGTAATAAGCACACAGGAGCACTTTATCCGGAAGGAATATATCTCAGAAAAAGCTTTGAGCTTTTTGAAGTTTTTTACTGATCAGATAAAGCCAACACCACAGCTACCTGAGCGAGTCCTTTGAACAGCCAATTAAACAATCGCGTCACACTTACATGTGCTCTCAGTGACAGAGACCGTGTCACTCTCAGATTTGTCTTTGAATATGGCCGTCAGCATAACTTCATACTCGGTGGAAGGGCTGAGACCAGTCAGCATGTATCTGTTATCACTTCCACTCAAGACCACCTACAGAAAAGAAACAAGTCTCATATTAGATCTGATTTCCAACAGTGTGCTCTCTCCAAACTTTAGAAATATGAAGGCAGATATTTTCCAAAAAATGTCAGCTTTGTTGTTTTATAACCTGTTTATCCAGACAAAACTAAAAACTCCACACCCACATGTGATTTTAACAGTGGTAAATTTCTCATTATTATATAACACTTTCAGCATTATTGTTACTAATGTTATTACAGTTAAATAATGAACTCGTTTAAAAATGACTGAAAAAGTATAAAAACGTGAAACTTTAACAAAGAATGCCATATTTTTTAATTCAATATTTAACATTTTTATGCTGTGCTGTTAGACTTCAACTTCTTCTGATTTGTGCTTTTACTTGTCATATTTGCCAGAAGAAGCTGAATAGTTAAGAGATGTGATAAGACTTTGGCTATTAACCAACAGTCTGACAAGATTATTAATACTCCAAAGTAAAACTCCAGACTGTCCAAAACCAAGGTCATGACTGAGTTTTAGTAGAGAAAGCTGGTGAAAACATAAAATAACAAATTGCCTCATAACTTCGCAGGTAGAGGAAGAAACAGCAGGAAAGGGTAGTGGATATTTAAATAAGCAGGTGTGTTTTAAACTTAGTATTTTCTTTGTTACATTAAGCAAACAAAAAAACTGAATATGACCATTGTAAGTCTTACTGTATAAAGATGTTTTCAAAACTATAACTATCACATAAATGTGTGGTTTCCCACGAACATAAAATGTTTCCAGTTGGACTCACTGCATCTGCGGGAGTCCAAACGACCACTACAAATTGTTTTACACAGAGACAAATCAGACCCCAAGGTGCACACAAAGAGGTCATCAAGAGTACAGCACACTTCTACAGAGAGAAACCCTGAAATTAGACTTTTAGTCAAGATGGCTCAATAACCAGATTATGTGCAGATATTTGCTTCTTTACAAAACCCTCCAAGGTACAGTTACATGCAAATTTTACCAGCGGGGCCATTTGTACTTTCCCCGAAGCAAGTACACTGTTATTGAGTCATGGTCTCCCTCTCTTTTTTTTATATTTTCTTGCCTTTAATGTGATATTTTCCATATTTTATTGTATTGTTTCCTGAGAGTCAAACAGATACTTTATAGATAAACAAAGAAAAAAAAAAGACTTCACAAAGGTAGCAAATTATTATAAAGTTTTTGTCAGGGTAACATTTCACTTTGTCTCTGTGTTGTATGTATTATGTCTAATCCCCTCAGATGTAACAATACTGAGCAGATCGATGAAGGATGTAAATGCGTGCTTGCGCGCGCGCGCTTGTGTGTGTGTGTGTGTGTGTGTGTGATCATACGTAGCATGTGGGTTAGAAACAGAGAAAAGCTGCATGTATCCCTTTCTCTAGTCTGGCGGTATTACCAGCCCACCTCTCCAACTCCCCAGAGTGTTATTTTCAGCTCCAATGACTCTCAGCAAAACACACAAACACACGTACAGGCTCGCACAACAAGCACAAACACACTCTTAAACACACACTCTAAAGGCTCTATCACTGCCTTGCAGCTGTCTCTAAACCCCAGATCATGGTAATAAAACACCCAAGCCATTAATTTCTAGATTTATTCAGCCTTTATTTATACTCAACCATGCCAGGGGTTTTACCAGCTACCGGTAGTGTAGTTAAGCTTCTATGTAAGTCTATAGGAGACAGTCTTCTCTTTATCCGTGCACATGAAGTGGAGCTACTTCTTCCTCTGAAAAAAAGAGATAATAACTGGACTTCTGGCTAAATGAAATCCATGCAGATTATTAATCGTCAGATACTGAATTATACGTTTTGTTTGTGTAATACACGTGGATCTATGCTGCAAGCTTAACCTGGTGATTCTAAACTATGCCTAACTCTGATCTAAAACATATACAGTACTGTGCAAAGGTCTTGAGCCACCCTTCATTTCTTTATATTTTGCTTTCAAGAAGCCAGACATTCTTGTAATTTTTTTAAAGTGGTCTTGACCAATAGTTCTCCAGGCTTTCTGAAGGTTTTTCAAGGTTTTCCTTTGGACATTGGCTGCTTTTTCACTCATTTTCAGTCCAGTCATTGTACCTGACCATTTTTTGGATTTTGTTTTTTTTGTTTTTTGTTTGTTAAGCCTCTTAACACTGCCCTAAGAATCATGCAAGCATAAAAAGGCACCTAACTCAAAGGATGAACCACTGTTGTGTCTACACATAACAGACAACTTAGCAAAGAGCCAGCAGAGATCTTTGGGCACTTGTTACTAGCAGCCTGTTGCAAAAACACATAATTTGTTCCCATTTCTTTAGTTGAATCTACAAAGATAGCACAGTTTGGCAGACATAAAATAGTATTTTTGCATCAAAGAGGTGACTCCCAAAGAGCTATTAGCTGAAAACTTGGTTTGCGGTGTGTCCTTAAAGAAAGTGAGGAAACTGGACAAGTAGAGGACAAAAGAAGAAGTGGCAGGCCTAAAAAGCTATCTACAGCAGATGAACAGTATCTGAAAGTCATGTCCTTAATAAATAGGAAAAAAAAAATCCAGCAAAGATTTGACACAGGACCGGAGAGATGGATCTGAATCTTCAGCTGATCCATCTACTGTTCACTGAAGCCTCATCAGAAACGGTCTCAGTGGAAGGGTGGCTGTCAAGAAGCCATTCTTAAGGAAGGGAAACAAGGAGAAAAGGCTGAGGTATGCCAAATTATGGAAGAACTGGACTGAAAATCAGTGGCAAAAGGTCTTATGGAGTGATGAATACTAATTTGAAATTTTTGGTTCAAATCGTCATCAATATGTACGGAGGAGGTCAGGAGAGAGATACAACAGTGAGTGTGTACAGCCATCTGTAAAACACAGTGGAGGCTCTGTCATTGTTTGGGGGCTGCATTTCAGCCAGTGCTGCTGGAGATCTTGTCAAAATTGATGGAATTATGTCTTTAGAGAAGCACCATCAGATTTTGATCCACCATGCAATACCAGTTTGCTAGAATTGTACAAACTCTGTTTTTGCCTTATATACTGTATTTCCATTTATGTTTGCACATGTTTCAATAAATCACTGCACCTATTTCCCACTTTCCTAGCAACATATAAAGAAATAAAGGATGGCTCAAGACTTTTACACAGTACTGTACCTACTGGATTTTAGTGGGACTAACCTCCTTTGTGTCGCCACCTTCAAATGGTGCCCAGGAGAGTCTGTAGAGGATAATGTCATTGATTGAGTGATCCCAGCTGACCTTAAAGCTGTCTGTGCTGACCTCAGTGGAGCGTAGATTCAGAGGACCAGGAACTGGAGCTGAAAGACAGAGAAAATAAAACTGTTTTTCTTTTCTCATTTGTTAATATTTACATAAATTCAATAAAGTTTTCAATTCTGTTCTGATTATACTGTAAGTTTATGAAGCTTCTTCTGGGCCAATTTGTTACATAACTGTCAGTTCAGCAAAAAGTTAGTTCTTACAAAAGCACTGTCGCACCATTTTGGTGTGAATCTACCACTTCCTACTCCTTCACTCAAATAGTTTAACAGTGCTACTGCATTTGCGTTAGTTCATAAAGCTCCCTTTCTGAAATCTGGTCCATTAAGCAAAGTTTGCCAGGAGATAAATAAAAATCGCAAACGGTCCTTTTAAAGTGCATAGTTTAATAGTTGCTTGCCAGACACATTTCTTTGAGCTGACTCAGCGCTGGAGCCCAACTGCTTGTTGCATAAAGGGATATTCCTACAAATCAATATCTGTTAGCGTGACGGAATAGTCAGGGACAGTGAAATGACCTTTTAATGTGACTGGGCTATTATGCCGAGGTGTAAATGAGATGGGCAGGCTGCCAAAATAGCAAAAGGACCAGTGAGGGTAATAAAATTCACCACTGTTTGCCACTAAGAGAGAAATGGTTTGCCTTTTAATGATATTGATAGAACTATTTTCTGGAGATTGAGACTAAATTGTCCTCAACAGAGATGTTGGGAAATGAAAAAACACCAATATAAAAAGCAAACAAAGAAATGTGCTTGATAATCACCACTGGTGGCAATGACTCAGAAAAACACAAGCGACAGTTTCTTACTGGTAGTGAACGCATCAGTGAGTGGTTCTGATTGGCCCTCGTCGTACAGGGCAAAGATGGCCACTGAGTACTCCATCAGAGATGACAGCTCACTGAGGTCATAAGAACTCACTGGACCAACTTCCACCTGCAGGACACACAGAGACACATTACATACCCACAGAAAAAACTCACTGCTAATCGTGTTTAAAAAAGAAAAATAATAATAATCACAATCAATTTAAAAGACGACAAGACTCTGTGTAGGGATTTTTTTCAAGCCTTTGTTTACAATATTCCAGAGGCAATCTTCTGACATTTCCAGAAGAATAACCTTTAATAGTAACATGTACTGACATAAGTATTTGGTGAAAACCTGCAATATCTGTATATTTTCGAAGATGATTAGTATTGTTACTCAATAGTCATTTTTACCCTTTAATTATTCTACTCTTTGTTCATTCCTTCCTCTTTTCCTTTTTTTTTCTAATCTCTTCTCACCTTGGCATTCAGAAACAATTTTTCTGAAACATAAAAACACAGTCACACTTCACCTCATCTGTGACTAGTCCTTCTGTCTTGACCCACATGATACGGTAACCTTTAACTCCACTAGGCGAGGGGTCCCAGCTGATGCGAGCAGAGTTGTGGGTGATATCAGAAAACTGGAGGTTGCTGGGAGGATTCAGTGGTACTGGAGGGAGAAAGAGAGAGAGAGAGTTTGATGTGTGTTTCGATCAGCCTTCAACCTTTGGGCTTGAAAAAGGAAGCCAATGCCAAAAGCTGAGCTCCAGACTCAGATGTTAAAATGCCTAACTTTAGAGCAAAAACAAACACGTTTACAGCCTTGAATTTCTTTACAACACACCCATTAAAGTTGTATTAAATTATCATCGTTAAAGTGATGGTTGGGTGTTGAAAGATTCTGGGACCTGCTTGCTAGGCTTCCCCTCAGCTAATTTGAGCAACTGGACTTCTCAACCATGTTTTTGGTATTGGTGTATTTTGGAGCATTTTTAGTGAAATTATCTTACAGATAATATTGCTTGCTGTGTGTTTAAATGTAGCCTCCTCTTGAATCAGAAAAGTCCTCACTTCTGTTTGCGTGAGTGAGATTCTAGTATTTTATTTGTTGAGTAATTAGAACTTATTAGCACATATCTGTGTCTATTTTGATGCATCAGTACAGTCTGTGGATGCACCTCGCTAACCAAGCTAGCTACCGTTAGCAGCTAACTAAGCCCACGTAAGCATGAGGCTTTCAAATGCAAATGAGTCTACAAACCAATAGGTAAACTCATGGTGGCTACAGCCATCTGTTTTATACAGTCTACAGTTTTTACGCTCCTGTGCTTCTACCCAGCAAACATTTCCACGTTGAATAACCGTCGGCTAGCTGTCTTTTCTTGACGTCTAGTCTTGGTTGAAAAATTGTTCTAAAACGAAAGTTGTGCAGACATTGAAAGAAGAGTTAGCCGTTGGCTCTTGAACACCACCTGGACATCCTTATTCAACTTTCTAGCAAGAGAAAATGTTTAAAAGAAGTGTTTTATGCTTTAAACTTTAGTAAATCATGCATTTAATTTCTTCATTGCAATAATTGGATTGATTTTTCTTACTTTGTAAGAGACGCTGTGACTAGACCTCAATTCTAAGAGGAAATAACATCAGAATTCATCCATCTACAGCTCCCTTATTGCCGTAAAGCCTTCCGCCAGTTTTGACCGGGGAGAAAATATCACTGTTTCAGCCATTTTTGCTGGGTAGTTTTGTGAGAACAAGTCTGAGTTTTTGACTTTGAGAAAAAGGACATTTTTGATAAAGAACTTTTCTCCAATCTTCACTTTTACAGTGGAATGTTTTAAGATTGAGACTTGGTTTTACAGTTTACACTTAGGTTAATTCAATTTCTGTCAGTTTTAAGATAAAGATTAAGAATTGCTTGAAGTTAAAAACTGTATGTGTGTGCAATATTCACATGTGGTTTCCTGGTTTGTAACAGGGTCACTGGCCTCCTCTCCAAACATGGCATAAACAGTGACAATGTATTCAGTGTGAGGGATCAAGCCATCCAGCTGCAGCTCTGTCACTGCATCCGACACCTTGATCTGGAGACAAAAGGGTAAATCTTGAAACAAATCTTGAGACTTCATGTTCCAAGTTTAAAACTTTGAATAAGTATTTTACCCTCCCCTTATTTTTCTTTTACTACCTCCTTCTCGTCCAAGTCGCCATTATCTGTCAGAGGTGCATACAGCAGCATGTAGCCAGAGACTCCATCCACACTGTCCCATCTTACTTTCATGGTGTTGTGACTCACATCAAACAGCTGAAGGCTGGTCACTGTGGGAAGAGCCACTAAATGCATACACACATGACCACACACAGACAAAAATAACACAACACATTTCAATTAAGGAGGAATCACATAAATAATTTATAGAGCTGGTATTGATTAAAGAGGCTTTCATTTGTATAAATTATAAATATCAGGGCACACAGTTTAAAACTTAATTTTATTCCTGTATTATACAGTACTGTGCAAGAGTGTTGAGCCACCCCTCATTTTTTTTTCATATTTTGCTAGGAAAATGGGAGATAGGTGCAGTGATTTATTGAAATATGTGCAAACATACATGGAAATACATGTATGTTTGCAAACAGAGTTTGTACAATTCTAAAGAGTTTGAAAGTCAATATTTGGTATGACCACCTTTATTCTTCAACACAGCCTGAACTCTCTTAGACAAGCTTTCTTGTAATTTCTTTAAGTAGTCTT
>VUQI01059082.1:0-12547 GCA_015106735.1 Paratilapia polleni
CAGCTGAGACTTCTTTGAGTCTTTAGGTCCTGCTGACCTTTCAGTTTCATTTATAAATGCTTAATAAGGCAAAAACAGTCCTCACTTTAGATGAGGTCACACAAAATACTGAACTAACAACCAGTAACTGCCTGAATTAACCATGAATTACAATATGAAATAAGTATTTATAAAACCTCTGTTAACACACTCACAAACAATGAGCTCATATCTTAATCATTATATGTATAAATGTGCATCTAAATACTTTGTAAATCACTTACTTAGACTTTCTAATTGATAGCGTGAACATGTTATATATGAGCTTATTAATCAAGAATAAACCATTTATATCTTGTTTATAAATTACATACTAAGGAAGAGTAATGCTTATAAATGATGAATTAAGCATTTACTAATGCTTAATAGTGTGTAGTTATTATAAAGTGCTACCCATAATTTTTGAAATCTTAATTTAGCTTGTTGGCTAAAATCTGTTAATTAGCACAGCTGAGGTAGAGCTGAGGCTGATGAGAATGTCATACCTTTTGCAGGTATTTGGTCATCAGTTAACCAATGTCTAAATCAAAATTTGCACCTGATGATGACTCTGAAGTCACTGAAGTTATTACAATTCTTCCTGAAGGAAACATAGACATCTCTCCAGAATTTCAAGGAAATTAAGGAAGTAGTGAATACTGCTGCCGCTTGTGTTAGTTCTCATCCTCATAAACAAAGCAGCAGCTTACCTGCAGTTGGCAACATATGTTATTTTTTGCCATTAGGCATATATTCATCTGTGAGGAAAGAGTTGGGGGCGAATAAAAGGAAGGAAAAAAAAGTGTTTGCATATTTCATTTTATTTTTCCACTGAGGCCCTTCTGTGCAATAATAAGAGGGGAGCTTTAAGCTATAGTAGAATTGAAACATGATTCATTCCACTGGAGTATACTGGAATAAAGCAAATTTATTACAGTGATTTTAACAAAGTGGGGATTAAAGTAGACAATTATGCCAGCTTCCATTTGCATCATCAGTTATTAATGGGAGTAATAGGGTTTTTGTAAATACCTTTATATTTGCTGAGCTGAAGTGTGAACACTGTGTGTGTGTTTGTGTGTGCATACAGTATAGAGAGCAGGCATATCTGACCTACTGAGTCCAGAACGATTTTGGGAGTTTTGCTGCAGCTGTCACATTTATTAATGGCATGTTTCAGCATCGCTCCCCTCTAAGCGAAGACCAACTGCTTTCTGCCAGATGAGTTTTGTTCACTTGGCAGATAAAAGAGGGGAAATACAGATGGAAAAGGAAGAGGAGAGAGAAAGTGAAGCAGGGTGGGGTGGCGGGGGGCACTGGAACTCAAAGCTACAGCTCTTTATTGGCCATTTGAATGAGAAGGGGTTGGTCTTTCTTCATCTCTCTCACCACCTCCACTGAGAAGCAGAGAGTGAGCAGCACACATAGTTCACACACAAGCACACACACAATCGGCGGCTGGAAGAACCATCTCAGTACATGTAACAGACCAGAAGCTGATGCTCACACATACACACACACCTTTCAGGACAGTGAGGAACTTGCAAGATGAATACAAGGACCAAGAGTGAAGACAATAAATTTGAACAGGCTGAGGGCTAGGTGGGATAGACAGGCAAAGATGTGTGACTGAGCTGCTGTTTCCCACCCTACATAGAAGTTTGAAGGAATGCTGCTCTCATGGCAGGACCAACCACACAGGAGCCCTTAAAGGTGATGTTTTCAGCCCTTTCTATAATTAATATGCAATATTAGTCTCCCTTTTTCTATAAGGGGAATGTAATGCATGTTTATCTTGGCTTATTTTCTCTAGGTTCCATTACAACAGTATTTCAGTGACTGACTGATTTAACTGATTCCTTATATTCATTTCATGAATCTCTTTGAACTGTGTTTAAACTAAAAGCTCAAATGTGTATCAAAAAATTAAAGCTTTCATTAACATTTTTTTAATTATTTGAGATTTCTTAAATATATCAGTCTATCCTTTAGTCCTTAAAATGTTGGAAAACAGTGAAAAAAAATGCCTATCCTAATTTCCCAGAGGCCAGAGGTCTTGTTCTCTACAAAACACACTGCAGTAGCTACCCAAAGATATTCAATTTACAATATTTTTTTAATAGAGAATGTTATTATTTGGGAGCTGGAAATTTTGTATTTTTTATTTACTAGCATTTTAGATGAGATTATCCATTACGAAGGGTTTTGTAAACATTGTAAAAACATTATAAAAGGTAGGAAAATGGCATAATAAATTACTAAAACAATTTTCCAGAGCCCAGTGAGATGTCTCCAAATTGCTTGTTTTGAGAAGCTGTAACCAGTAATGGAACATTTGCTTGATAAATATGATTTTATCAATTATCAAAATTGCTGGTAGTTATTTATCTTGCAATCAACTAACTGAGTCATCATTTCAAGCTATAGACACACTTCTAGCCATGTTGGGTTCTTTTTTCCTGTGTGTACGAAATATGTTGTTGTCCTTTTACAGTGAAGGAAATATTGTGTCGTACTGCATCAGTAGCTCCTGTAAGTGAATGACCTGTCTCACACTGTCAGTCTTGTTCATTTCCTCACAGCCATGTGCAAATCCACAAGTCAAGCATGGTCCTTGACTCTGCTAAATGTAATGAAGAGCTCAGTGGTCTCAGAGGACAACAGAGGAGTGTAAGGTGCATCAGGCTAGCACCTGTCTTTCAGCCTCATTGCCTGAGGCAATATGAGTTTGAAGAAGAGGCTACAAACATCCTGCTGCTCATATCTTTTCCATGATTTGGTGCTGAACTGTGTTTGTACTTTTTTAAGTAATCAAAACATAAAGGTTTTAGCAGGGAACTATCTTTCTAAGGAAAATCTCCTGCTTATGCTACCAAGCGTATCAGTGGAATGCAATTCATTTGACTGACAGAACACAACAAAAGAGAATATGTAATGTGATGTTGACAGCTCACAGCCAAACAGGGCGGAGAATGAGATGGTGAAAATGTGCAGTCGTAGGCAAAACAGAAATGCCTAAGTGCACTTTTAAAACTGTGAAAATCAAGACTCCTCAGGCTGGCTCAGGGCTGCAGGATTATAACCTCTGGGCTGTCTGTCACTCTGCCTATATTACAATGACTATAGACATATACTGCACACACATACATGCACACAAATATTGCCTGTAATATTGCTTAACATAAATGTAACACTGACTGCCACCCTGCCACAGAGCTCATAAAACCCCTTTTCAGATGGGAATTGCATGGACAACAAAGCAGGCAGTATAGAGAGAAGCAAAAACTTGCACTTTCCAATATACCTTATAGTCGGGCTTTAGTGTGTATCAATTTGCCGTCAGCTGGAGAGTGTTCCACTTCACTTGTCCTGCTCTGTGGCATAAAGTGGGATTGCTGAAGCTGGGGGATTTTTGCTCCAGAGCACTGAAATCTGCAGTAGACTGGCTGTCAAAACAAGGGTTTCTGTTGTCAAATGAAGAACTGGTTATTGTATTGACCATAAATCTTCACATTTCATCAATGTTATTGTCAATTGCAGTGTGAATAATTTCAGCAGCATTCTTCACAAAAATCCAAAACCAAAATGCCATGTCTGACATTTGTTAATGTGGTGTGTGTTTCTAACTCATCTTCCAGACCCAGCAGAAATGCATTGCCATCTTTGCCCTTGTTTGCTGCTTTGCTGTGCTGATGGCACTGATCTTCTCATCAGTGGACATTTGGGGGGACAATGAAGATGGAATCACAGAGGAAAACTGCAGCAAAAACTGCCGGTAGGGTATTATGCAAGAGTAAAGGAAATTATAGGAGTTGCATTCACGTATAGCGCAGTGTATTCATAGGTCTGTTCTCCAGTAACTCACCATTATCTGGTACATAGGCTTAATCTAGGCTTACTCATTCCCAATTCAGAACTGCTTTTTACCATTTTGTGCTAAGGGCCACTAGGCCAATTAGTGAACAAGGGGAGGGACTCAAGTGCAGACGCCAAGGCAGACAGGGAGAAAGGTTAACAATGTGTATTGAATAATCACGGCAGAGTGACTGAGAGGGATCCAGGAAGCCCGGGGGATCTGTTCCGGCCACGGGGAAAATCTCACTGAGACAGAGGAGACAGATATTAGTCCGGAAAGGCACACCAGAGGTTCACAACTGAGTCTGTGACCTAGCAAGATGTGTGGCTTACTTGGTTGGTGGATAGAGGTTTCCTGGAGGGAAAGGTCACTGGTTTGTTTCGAGAGGTGAAGGTGGAGGGTGAGCAGGCAAGTAAGGCTGGGTGGAAGGAAGAGAGGCTTAAAAGGAAAGCAGACCAGCTCAACAAACAGATTGAGGATAGGCGCAGAATTTCCACTCTTCAAACAAGGCAGAAGTTAGGCACTCTAAGGAAGCAGACAGTCTGGTGGAGACTGGATCCCAGAGCTGATCCTTTCATACTGTGGCTGAAGAGGTGATGAGAAGCAGGTGGCCTGGCTGAAGAGTTGGAAACCGGGGTGCCTGCTCACCCTTTCTTGGTTTTAGAGAGCGGACACACCAAATAGAAACAAATGCAGGACTATAACAGTACCCCCCTCTCAATGGCCACCACCAGGTGGCCCATTGGACTCACCCGCCCGCAACCTGTTAAAGACCGTAATAAGCGCAGGGTAGAGCGCAGAGTGGGGAATCCATGACCATACCTCATTACCATAACCCTACCAGTCCATGAGGTACTGAAGACCCTGGTGACGAACATCCAGGATGCGAAGGACCACGTAGGCAGGATGATCGTCCACGACCAGGGCAGGCCGCGGGGGGGTCGGCTGGAGGGCACAACGGACTAGAGAGTACAGGCTTAATTTGGGATACATGAAAGGTAGGATGAATTCTGAAAGAGGCAGGAAGTTTTAAACGGACGGCAGTGGGACTGATGACTGACTCAATTTCACAGGGACCGATGAACCTGGGAGCTAGCTTTTTAGAGGTGGACTTCAAAGGAATGTCCCTGGAGGACAACCAAACCTTCTGATCTTGAGTGTACTGTGGAGCAGGAGCTCTCTTGCAATCCGCCAGGCGACGATTCTGTTCTGCTGTGCGTAATAGCACCGCCCGGGTCTGTTCCCACATCCTGTGGCTCCTTTGAAGGTGATGTTGGACAGAAGGCACTGGCCAAGTCTCAGGGAAGGTTGATATCCCAGAGAAGCTTCAAAAGGTGATACCCCTGTAGCAGAAGAGGTCAGAGAATTGTGAGCATATTCAATCCAGGGAAGCCGAATGCTCCAAGAGGAAGGGTTAAGAGAAACAACACAGCGCAGAGCTGCCTCCAGCTCCTGGTTCAGTCTCTCTGTCTGGCCGTTACTTTGCAGATGAAAGCCTGACCTGAGACAGACCTTGGCCCCTAAAGCAGAGCAAAAGGTCCTCCAAACCTGAGACAGAAACTGTGAGCCCCTGTCAGACATGACCTCCATTGGCAGTCCGTGTAGTCTGAAAACATGCTCCATCATTAGGTTAGCAGTTTCAGTGGCAATAGGAAGTTTCTCCAAGGCTAGGAAATGAGCTGACTTAAAAAACCTGTCTATAATGGATAAAATGACAGTTTTACCATTCGACGGGGGTAGACCGGTGACAAGGCCGAGTGCGATGTGAGACCAGGGCCTGTGGGGAACAGATAATGGTTGCAAATGTCCTCATGGTGGCTGTGTGTTACTCTTATTGCGGGCACAGATGGTATAGGTGGCCCACTGAATCACTGAGGAGCGTGCAGAAGAGGGGACATATCTACAGTTGGGAGGGCCATCACCAGGATCCGGCTGTGTTTGGAGAGCCCGTTGAATGGTGTCTTCGATCTCCCATGTAAGAGCACCAACTGTACAGGTGGGAGGCAGGATGTTTTCAGGCTCCGTGGTTTTGTCCTCAGGAGCGAACTGACGGGACAGGGCATCAGGCTTGACATTTCTAGACCCAGGGCGATAAGTGATAGAAAAGTTAAAATGGCCAAAAAACAGTGACCACCGTGCCTGTCAAGAGTTTGGCCGTTTAGCGCTTTGCAAATAAAACAGGTTTTTATGATCCATCCATACCACAAACGGGTGTTCGGCCCCCTCCAACCAATGACACCACTCCTCTAACGCTAGCTTGACTGCTAGTAGCTCCCGGTTCCCGACATCGTAGTTCCGCTCAGCGGACATCAGACACCGGGAAAAGAAGGCACAAGCTCTAAGTTTCCCTTCTGGGCCGGACCGCTGAGAGAGAACCGCGCCAACCCCAGAGCTGGAGACATCCACCTCCACCATGTAAAAGGAATCTTAGAGGAGGTTAGTCGAGTGAGTGGTGCCGCTACCTGACTGTAGTTCCTAATGAAACGCCGGTAGAAGTTGGCAAAGCCAAGAAACCGCTGAAGTTGCTTCCGGGTGGCAGGTGTAGGCCAGTCTGCAACAGCCTTGATCTTCTCGGGGTCCGTCTTCACCTGCCCACCCTCAAAAACATACCCAAGGAAGGTTATTGAAGACACGTGGAACTCACATTTCTCTGCTTTGACGAATAGCTGCAAATCATGGTACTCAGTGGGAACAGAAGATATATCAGGAGGTGGAGAAGCAAACGGCTCTCTAGCTTGACTAGTCTGGGGAACAGCTGACTGCGGGCAATGAGAGAGGCAAAAGAGACTCCAGCTCTCTATGCGCTTCTTTGACCAATCTATGTGAGGATTGTGTATCTCTAGCCAAGGGTAACCTAATATTAGAGGTGTGTTGGGAGCCGAGAAGGTAATGTACTCATGGTGGTTGCCTGAAACCACTAGTTGGATTGGGTCTGTCTGGTGAGAGATTGTTGCTAGGATGTGACCATTTAGGGGTGGCAAGCGGCTGCAGTGAAAGGTGCAGAAGCAGGTGGCCTGGTTGAAGAGCGGGAAACCAGGGCCTGCTCACCCTTTCTTGGTTTTAGAGACCGGACACACCAAATAGAAACAAACCAATGCAGGACTATAACATTTCGCTAATTAATTCTGGTAGAAATTTCTGATTTGGTCATATACCTTGCTGTATAGTGTTAAAGCACAGAGCCATAAAATGATTTATATACAAAACAATACTCTACTTGCACAACTGATTGCATTCAGGTCCCCCAAGAGCTATATATAAAACTTTTTTTTTCATATATGAAGTAAAATTATCCAAGACTCGTATAAAGGCTTTGAACTGTTCTATGGTTGGTGTTCCCTTTTAAAGCTCCAGAAACTGAAGGAATCTGTTACTTTCAGCATTGTACTTGTGGAGAACATTCCAGACGACCTCTCTTTCTCCATGGATGGCAGACCCCACCTTCCTCTCTCTGTTGGCTTTCACACACTGTTGGACCAGGCAAAGCACTCAGTTGAGGTGGTGTCATCAGTCTGGGACTTAAACTCCTGGGACCTGGAGACAATCCCGAGCACTGCCAAACAGGTACAAAGTCATGGCAGACAGTCCAGCAGAACAATGAACGAGTTGCATTTCCCATGTGTCCTGTAGGAGCAAATGCAATTATTTTCTAGTAAATCTGTACGTCATCTTTTAATGAGGTTAGTCCTGCCATGAAATAAGTGTTGCCCTTTTAAGAGAAATCCAGAAACATTTCTCAGAGGCTCAGCTACAGTAATACAGAACATCATTCTCTTCCTCAGGGTCAGCTTTTGTTCCAGAGACTGCTCAGCCTGAAATCTCATGGGGTTAAGCTGAAGATTGCCAGCAGTCTGACAAACTCAGCTGAACTGAAGGCCTTGGCAGCACACAGTGAGTGGCTGTCGCATTTTTATTTTATAAAGGCAATTTGTTGTGTCACTGTGGCAAACAACAATGAAGATTTATATTTCTAAATACCATCCACCTGACAACACTACTGAGTTTTATTAAGAAGAGTCTAATATTCCAGGACAGGTTTAGCTGAGTTTTTTGAGCATTGTGTTTTAGGGCAGCAGCACCACCACACTGTAGGTACTGCATGAAGCATCAATGATTTGCCTCAAGGAAAACAGATGCATTTACAGCATGCAGCACAGGAGCTCCACACCAAGTGCATCTGCCAGACTTCATAATCAAGGTCAAAAAACCTTGAATGGATATGAAACTGTAGAGTCAGGTTTCCTGTCAAAGACTTTGCCTTTCAGGCTTCCAGCCTGAGTTGCCCCCCATGGCTGTCAGACAGTACAAGGCCAACTGTCAGATTTACACAATTTTCTCCATCTCATTCTTTTAAACTCTTCATTCTCTCCCTTTTCTGTCTGTTTCTGTCCATCACACTGTCTAGATGCAGAGGTTCACTTTGTTAACATGACAGCTTTTACCAGAGGAGGACTACATTCCTCATTTTGGATAGTGGATCGGAAGCACATTTACATCGGGAGCGCTGATATGGACTGGAGGTCACTCTCCAAGGTAACAACAAACATCAACATGAGCGTGCAGAGAAAAAGAGGTATTGAAGATAAATAAGCTTCACTAGTCTGGTGTGGTCATGTCTGCTGTAGTTTTTGGTGTTTTAGAAATAAAGTATATATACAATATTTTTAAATGAAAATCTTTGCATCAAAAGTGCACTTAAAAAAGTAATACGTAGTGTAGATTAGCCACACTTTACTCCTGTACTTCTTTATGCAGGTACTCCAGCGCTCCTAACAGGAATCAGGAATGATTTAAGGTTGCTGTCTGACATGGTCCCGAAAGACAAGTAGCGTTTCACTTTTGATTTAGTATGTAATTCATAATGGAGGAGGACCCAGAAAGCATTAGCATACCGTAACCTGAAGTGATTACCTGGCACTTTTGATGCTTCAGCTAGAGGTAGAGCTAGAGGTATGAGTGTAATTAACCAAGGAGCCAGAAGGAATGAAGGAATAGGAATGTATCTGTGTTCTGATATAATGCATGCAAATGACAGATAGGAAGGTGAGAAGTAAAAATAAAAACAATGCAAGCCACAATCTGTCTGAAATTCACCCTCCATGGTAGCTAAGTGAAACCTCTATGTTCTTGCTTCTGGGGCACACACTAAGATAGAAAAACATGAAACAAATTTTCTGCCATCTAATTAATGACCAGGCAAGAATATATTTAGAACAGCTGTCTCTTGTTCTTTCATTTTGTTGTTTTTAGCCACATTAGCAGCTCTGTGGATTGCAGTGTTTGTCTGCTTGTCTGCCAGTTGGTGAATTGCTTTGTTCAGACTGGAATAATATCTAGTTTATTTCCTTTTAGATGACTTCCTATGAAATTGGTTGTATATCCATGCTGACATCCAGGATTCAGCTTATTGGCTCTGCTGTTCTCTTGACTTTTCCTCTTTTGGCATCATTTGGTCAAATTTGAAATTTGTCTAAATACCCTTAAAATTAGTGGTATTCTACATTAGTGCATTCTGCTCTTTATTCTTATCCTATTTAATTTGAAAATTAGTATAAGATCATCAATCCTCACAGATCTATACTACCTGAAATTAGCCCCTTTAAGCTCTTTTATATCTTCTATAACTTGTACAGCACACACTCAATATTTTAACTTTTCTGCTGCATCACCTCTTCCTGCTTCTTTCTCACACCCCACAGAGGAAAGAACTGGGGGTGGTGGTGTATAACTGCAGCTGTCTGGCTCTGGACCTCCACCGAGTGTTTTCATTTTACTGGCAGCTCCACGAAAGGGACTACATCCCCTCCATCTGGTCGAAAAGAGTAACTGCGCTCTATGGAAAGAACGATGCCCTGGAGCTACAACTTAACTCTACCCCTGCCACTGCTTATGTGTCTGTGAGTAACAACTTTGTTATGTTACAGGATTTAGTGCATGTTAACACATACATCAATTTTACACAAAACGCCAAAAATAACTGCACCAAAAAGCACAAACTATGTGTCTAATAAATTTTTGAGTGGTTTATATTCTTCCTGAAGCACCAATTTCCTGCCTCTGGTCTAGATAGTAAATGTCTTTATAAAAGTTTCATTACAAACTAATAACAGGCACAGACAGCAAATGATTAATCATCTTAATATCACACTGAGGAACATCTTTAGTCTGAATATCTCAGTACCTTAACCTAATTTGACAGTAATGAATCTTGTTGCTCTCTAAGCGACAAGACACTTATCGGTTGCATTTAGGACATTTATCATCTCATAGGAAACTAATGGAGCCATACTGTCAAGGGCTGCTGGCATCTCCAACTTGATCTTTTGCCCCACTTATTCTAGTAATGACAAATGGTGGGGTGTACGTTCTTTGTTGAATTGAAACAAACACATTTTTAAAAGTCATCCTAATCAAGCTTTAGGTATATCTGTCAGTTCTTTGATTTTTGTGATCTTTACCTAATTTTTGGGAGAAAACTTGCCTTGTCCTTTCTGTAGACCTCTCCCGAAGTCTTCTGCCCCAAAGATCGCACTAGAGATGTAGATGCCATCTACCAAGTCATCCAGAGTGCAAAGACATTTATCTTCATATCTGTGACAGACTACCTCCCTCTGGTGAAAAGGAGTTTCAGAGGAACCTCAGTCACAAGGTGTGTGTAAGAGCTTTGACATTCAAATCCTTTTTTTGGGCAGTATTTATGAGGTCATCCCATGTTCATACTGTGTATGTGTGTCTGCATCAAAGGGCATAATCCACGATAAAGTGGACAAGAAAAGAAAAACTATAATATTTCCTGATTATGGCAACTTGAAACTGTGGAACTCTATGTGTATCAGTGTCTTTAGACTGAAAAGCAGTATCCACAATAATAACACTAGTTGGATTATTAGGTATTGGTCGTCTATTGATGAGGTGATCAGAGACGCTGTGGTACTGAGAGGAGTCAAAGTTCGTCTACTCATTAGCTTCTGGAAGAAAACTCATCCCCTCACCTTTAACTTTGTGACCTCCCTCAAGTCACTCTGCATTCAGCTTTACAATTGTTCACTGGAAGTGGTAAGTGAATAACTTACACCTGTAGTTTAGTAACCACAGTGAATTTATGGACATTAATTTTTGATTCATACTGCATTTATGTTTTTTTCTTTTCTTGTCCTTCTTTATAAATAGTTTTGTTAAATAATTCTTTTTACAGAGGTTTTTTAGTCACAAGGAGCAGAAGGATGACATTCAGCTTGGACTCAACCACAACAAGTACATGGTGACCGACAATGCTGTCTACATTGGTAGGCTACATACAGTGTGTATTTTGGGGGATTTTATTATAGTGCAGATTTTCAGAGCATCTTAATATGTCTTATTTTTATACTGACAATGAAAACATGCTGTATACATACACTCACAGGTCACTTCATTAAGTACACCTTGCTACTACTGGGTTGGACCCTCTTTTGCCTTCAGAACTGCCTTCATTCTTCATACCATAAATTCAACAAGGTGCTGGAGATTTCAGTCCATACTGACATGATTGCATCATGCACTTGCTGCAGATTTGTCAGCTACACATCAATGATGTGAATCTTCCATTCAACCACATCCCAAAGGTGCTCTGTTAAATTGAGAGTTGGTGATTGTGAAGGCCATTTGAGTACAGTGAGCTCATTGTCATGTTCAAGAAACCAGTTTGAGATGATCTGAGCTTTGTGGCATGTCACAAGCTTTGAGCTTTGTGCCATGGCACATTATTCTGCTGGGAGCAGCCATCTGAAGATGGGTACACTGTGGATGGATATGGCCAGCAACAAAACTCAGGTAGACTGTGGTGTTTAAATGGTGCTCAGTTGGTACTAAGGAGCCCAAAGTGTGGCAAGAAAATATCCCCCACACCATTACACCACCACTACCAGCCTGAACTGTTGATACAAGGCAGGATGGAGCCATGCTTTCATTTCATGTTTATGCCAAGTTCTGACCCTGGCATCCGAATGTTGCAGCAGAAATTGAGACTCATCAGACCAAGTATGGATGGATCCATGCTTTCATGTTGATTATGCCAAATTCTGACTCTGCCATCTGAATGTCACAGTAGAGACTCACAGGACCAGGCAATGTTTTTCCAATCTTCTGTTGTCCAATTTTGGTGAGACCTTACGAACTGTAGCCTCAGTTTCCTGTTCTTAGCTGATATGAGCGGTACCCTGTATGGTCTTCTGCTGCTCTAGCTCATCTGCTTCAAGGTTCAATGTGTTGTGTGCTCAGAGATGCATACCTTGGTTTTAATGAGTGGTTATTTGAGTTACTGTTGCCTTCCTATCAGCTCAAAGCAGTCTGGCCATTCTCCTCTGATCTCAGAGCATCAAAAAGGCATTTTCACCCAAAGAACCACCGCTCACTGGATATTTTCTTTTCTTTTTTTTTTTCTTTTTTTTTATGGACCATTCTCATTAAACCTAGAGATGGTTGTGCAGGAAAATCCCAGTAGATCTGCAGTTGAAACACTCAGACCAGCCCATCTAGAATCAACAACAATACCACATTCAAAGTCACTTAAATCACCTTTCTTTCCCATTCTGATGCTCAGTTTGAACTTCAGCAGGTCGCCTTGACCATGTCTACATGCCTAAATGCAGTGAGTTGCTGTCATGTGATTGGCTGATTAGATATTTGCATTAA
>VUQI01059088.1:0-14779 GCA_015106735.1 Paratilapia polleni
CATTTCAAATATCCAGGATTTAGAAAGCATGAAAAACAAGTTTTACTTAAAAACACTGGACTAAAAACAAAAGAAAAACGAGATACCAGAGATACTTCTTGCTGCAGT
Organism: Paratilapia polleni; assembly: GCA_015106735.1. Taxonomy (NCBI): domain Eukaryota; kingdom Metazoa; phylum Chordata; class Actinopteri; order Cichliformes; family Cichlidae; genus Paratilapia; species Paratilapia polleni. The sequence continues at coordinate 109 of VUQI01059088.1, forward strand.
TTTACAACTGATGATGGTGTTTGAACACCTAAATGTCTTGTTTTTTCTTTAGTCCGGTGTTTTTAGATTTTCTTTTAAGATTAGGTTTGAATTATCAGTGATTTGGGGAATGATATGGTACATAAAGAATGTTTATTCACAGAAGCAAAGTGACAAAAGGATTTTTTTCACAGGTTTTTATTCAAAAATAATATTTTCTCTACTGTGGCAGGCTTCAGTCGACTCCTCCTCTGGCTCTCCAGTTCCCCAGCTTTAGAAAATATTCTTTCTCATTGCACTGATGATGCAGGAATACACAGATATTAGCAGACCAGTTTCCATAGTGTTGGATAAAGTGTCTTACCTGCTGCCCAGTATTTGAGGGGGTCTTCTAATCTTGCCAAGTGCTGCTCTCCAAATCTCTCTCTCCTCACAACCCAACATCATTGGATGATAACGATGCATCTTATATAGATAGTTTAGTGCCAACAAGTCAAATCTGTCAAACCAACGAAACGAGTTGTGAAGCACTGATGATGTTCGAAGCTTCAAACGTCATTGGTCACGTGACAGTGGTGTTTTGACACAAGCTCCGACACCATGTTTCGAATCACTGCACTTCGGGACGACTGACACAAGCTTCAAGGCTTCGGTATCATTTGCCCATCTCTACTTGTTGGACTTACCTGCTTGACCTCGAGGGACTCACAGCACACGGCCAGATTCCACAGCCGTCTCCACCACTCTGGTAAAACTCTCTCTTTGGATTCTCACCTGCTTGCCCACTCTCCACCACTGAAACCAAACAGCCTCTGGTTAACAGCCTTCCTGCTGACACTCTATCTCCCAGAAGGCGTTCTCCGGAACCCAAGTAAGCAATATCCCTCTCACACCCTAAGCAATATTTGTCCGCTCCATCAACCCTCTCTGACTGTGCCTCTCCCTTTCCACAAAAACTCCCTGCCCACCAGTGTTGAGTTTAATACTTGACCTGAACACCTCGTCACATTCTCTCATTATTTGATTATTGTAAATAAACTTTCAAAACCAGTTTGCTGTTTGTGTCTCCCCCTTGGGTCCAGAAATCAGTTAGCCATGATAGAAACTACCAGCATCATCTGACATTTACAGCAATCTAAGTGTGGGATCACAGAACTACAGAAGTCTTTCAGCTAATCACAAAGAAAATATTTGCATGTTTTCTTAGAAAAAGCTTGTTTAAAAGTAAATTATTTCTCTCAGCTGGAGCTGAAATGAATACTGGCATGTGATCAACACAATTTTTTTCTGAATCTTGTTGAGAGGTGAGAATAATTATAATGCTTTTAGCTCGCTGTCGCTTAGCAAACAGAAGCCGGTTAATGAAATTTTTGCAAATTATTATTATTTTTTAAAATGAATAAAAAAAAGAGTTAAAATAGAAAAATGTATATACTGTGAAGCTGGTTTGTACCTGCTAGCTCCTAACCCCTGCAGTAAATTTTAAAAAAATTAAAATGGATGTACTGTAACAAAGAATAAAACTTAACCTGATTCTAACTGTGTAACTAAGAAATGAAAGTAAAAATCTGTCTGATTCTGTCCCTGTAACAATAAACAAGATTTAATTTTTTTTTTAACCCTCCTGTTACGTTCGTTTCTCAGTGGTGATGTTCCTGGGTCAATTTGACACGGAGCATATTTAATTATCCAAAGTGTTTAGAAACCAATAAATATTGTTTATATCCCATTATTAACACCATTACTAACCATTTCAATCAACATTTAGTGCAGTGGTGTTCTTTACCTCTCACAGGTCATGGTTCAATGAGGATAATTCACTTGTTTTTCATAAAAAATGCATTTTAAAACTTTTTTAATGATCATTGGAAAGACCTACATATAAAATACGATAGTTTTACATGACATTGATTTTTTTATTTTATTTTTTTTTATTTTACAATTTGAATTTTTTTCTTTTTATGGAGCGATGTTGATAAATTAACATGAGACACCTTTTCTGTCCAGGGTCAAATTGACCCGGTGACTTAAAATCAAGACAAATGAGTCATGAGGATCTGTATTGAAAGTAAACTTTATTTAAGCACTGTTTTTGAACCAGACATGAACAAAATAACAAAACAACAAAATAAGAAATTAGCAATATGAACATGGTGCATGTGTATGTGTCTGTGAGTATCCACAGCACACATGTCATCACCTTGTGATAGTAAACAATATGCAATGTTTAGAACCAGAAATACACAAAAATTAATAAGTCGAAATGAACAAGGTCCATGTGTGTGTGTCTACACAACACGTGAGGGACATGTCATCACAGTATGCTTTGTGCAAATGAATTTCACACAGGTCATGCTTCTCTTGACATCATCAGATGGCTTGCACACCTGGCACCTCTTCCTCTTCCTTTTCCCCCCAGCAGCAACCTTGAAAGACGAGGACGATAATTACTATGTTTTTTTTGCTAATCCCAAGACACACACAGCATGCTCTCTCACACACACACACACACACACACACTCACACTCGTTTTGACATATTAGTGGGGAACTCCATTGACATAATGCTTTCCCTAGCCCCTTACCCTTAACCTAATCATCAGAAATACGTTCCTAACCCTAACCCTTACCCTAACCCTAACCATAACCTAATTGTAACCCTAACCCTAAAACCACGTTTTGAGCCTCAAACATGCCTTCAAATTTGTGAGGACCAGCGTTTTGTCCTCACAAATCACGTTTGTTCCTCATACATATAGTTTCATGTGAATATTTGTCCTCACAAAGATCTCTAAACAAGTACACACACACATACACACACTGGCATGCGCATATTTAAAACCTCAAGTTCCAGATCTGTTATGTCACAAAAGTAGAGAGTGATACATAAAGAAGAAAAAAGAAAACACAATTTTGTCATAATAGTGGAGTAGTTAACATCCCGATATTTGTATTTCTGAATTTGTTTGCCTGCAGGTTTATTTACAAAAAACAAAACATATTGAATTCATGTTGCATATTATTATACAGTAGTCTGATGTCTGAGTAACAGGAAATATAGACACACATAACTGTACATGTTAAATGATGTATACATCAGGCGAAATGATAAATTTCTGATAAATATAAGACGAATAAATAAAAAACAGAAAATTGAATAATATATAGCTGAGCTCAACTAAATACTGAATTTACCTTAAATGAGAAGATGTGTTCATTTAATATTGTTTATATATAGCGTATTTGGCAAATCAGATACATTGTTACTGAATGTATCAATAAAATATTAATGGATGTGAACCTTCTAGTGTATACGCCTTTCACTCACCCCACCCACATCCTGCAGACTCTGATCAATTAATATATGCAGGATTTCATCCTTTTTTTTTTAAAAGCAAAATATTGCTTCTGAAGGTTATTCTGCCAGAGATTTATTTGGGAAAATAACTGAATTGTATAAGGACATGATTTTCAGGAAATGAGGTTCATTAAAACATTTTTAAAACATCCAAGCTTACTTACTTTATTTTCTTAGAATGACTTGTTTCATTGCACAGGTTTGGATGCATTTGAGCCTGCAATAAAAAACAAAACAAAACAGATGAGAATCTTTAAAAGCTGTTGTATTTCTTTAAGAAACTACATGAACACATGAAGAGTTTGATGTACTGTATCTACATTGGTGTTCACTAGTCTGTAGGAAGAGAGACTACTGGATGTGGAAAAGTAGGCCTGTGGCTGGCCAGGCAGGTAGAAAGAATGCAAGCTGTTCAGGACACACTGCAGATACAGAAATAAGCATGCTGTTATTTAGAGGTTATGATGGTCCTGATCCATGATGATGATGTATTGAAGCAGACTACTATGTGTAGACAATAATGACAAACACACACTGCTCCCTGGTCCTCACTTTACAGCACCCCATTTCATTTTGTGTGTGCACATTTGAGCTTCAACCATTTTTTTCTCCAGTGAGGTTATGTAATTGGTTTGATTTTTCCGACTGTTGGGGCTTGTCCCAACTTAGAAGTGTCCAGCTTTTGGAGTCAGTCCCAAACTAACTTGGATCCTTTCACCCTTTGCAGAGGTATGCAGTCTCAGACTGCTCTTGTTGAGACATTATATAATAAAAAAGTACGGTCAGACCTTTTACATCAGGTCCTTACTAATGCCTCAACAAATCAGTCATTCACTGTACATCACCTCTACCAATGTGTGTAAATACAGGTCCAGCTTCTCTAAAAAACAAAAAAAAAACAAAAACAAAAAAAAAAGATAGAAACAAGGTACATACTGCAACCATAAAGGCGATTCACTCGAAGGATGTCATTGGGACTCATCGTTGTGGCTCTGCCAATGGGTACATTCTCATTGGGTATGGGAATGATGGTTGGCTGCCTGTTTCTAGAGAAGGCGTATCTGGGGTACAAACAAACAGTAGTGAGGTAAATTTTGATCTCTCTTGCTGACTTTGTCTGCAGGATCAGGAGAAAACAGAACACATACACAGAACACAGAGGATCAGCAGCTAAAGAGCCACATATTTCTTTCAGCAGTTGTCAGCTTTATCTTCTGTCCCAAAAGAGACCAAGAGCAAAATACCCAGTGTTGCAACATTACTATGCATGAGGTACTATCATTTGTTTGCTTAGTTAGGCAGCAAGCTAGCACTCTGGTCATCTCAATTTGTGAAGCCAGTGTGATCTGTGACTAGCTAATGTGCCTGCCTTTGCTTACAAATGTCATTTCTACGCAAAACACAAGAGTTCCTAAATCATTCGTTAAAACAAAAAAACAAACAACAAACTCACATACAGGTGCTTGTTAAGGTACAAAGTAACAAAAGCACTGCAGGCTTCTCATATGTAGAAGATCAATTCTTTTGTTACAGCATGCAGCTGCTGTAACAAAAGAACTGTAGAAAATACTACTACTACTACCACCACCTGTGGAATGAACTGTGCCTGTGCATCTGTGACCTCATTCTAACCCTTCTTCTTTTTCTTCTTCTTTGTGTGTTTAAACCGACATAAAATGAAAATAAAAGTCTAAAGGAGGAACTTTTGCAGTTAAACAGCATAACCTCAGGAGTTCCCCACTTTGTCTAACTTTTACTGTGCAAACCATTTTCTAGCTTCAGGCTAAGTTTAAAATAAACAGATCCACAGAATGAGAGAAGTAGATTTTGTCCCTTGTCTCCTTACTGGTCTTTAATTGGGAAAGGATTCTGTCAGTGGACACTGTAGTAAGAGAGGTTGATTACAGCTACCAGTAAAGGTTTCAACACACATGAAGACATGGCATAAAAAATGAAAACCTGTCTTTTGCAAATGACAGGCTTGAAAACACAGATTGTCATTAAAGTTGGGTCATTTATTGCATGATTTCTAGAACTAGAAGAAAGCATTTCCTAGCGAAAATGCAATGTGAATGCTGAAAGTTGAAAGATTTTGCTTGAAACACCTGAAACTTAATTTGCCGAACCAGCTTAATTGCAAAAAATATTTATCAATAAAAAAAAGTAAAAGTAAAAATTTAGCAGTACCCAAAACTGAACATTATGCCACTGCAACAAAATAATGAAATCTGAACTGCATTTGCTGAAACTGCTCTTCAAAAAATGGAAATAAAGCATAATTTGGAGCTTAAGGGCATCAAAATCAAGAAGTCCTTTGTCTTAAATTATTTGTGCTCCATAAAGCTGAATGGGATTGCCTCACGAAAAGGTGAATGAACTCAAGCATCATATAATGAAAAATAGTCTAAACAGATGAAAAAAAACAATAAAAAAAACCCAAAGGTTTATTAAAAGTATAAAATGTAGAAAAGGTGAACAATGAAAATGAGTTTGAAAGTATCTAAAAATTATTTTAAAACATTCACTGAAAAACTCATTAAGAAATTATGATAAGCAAAATAAAATGGATGGATGGACACTGAAAAACTCAGTGGGAGCTGAAATTATTTTAAAGGTCCAGTCAGTAGTTTATTTAATTGAAAAAAAGAATATTGTACTCATAAATATACACTGAATCGTGTATAATTACATCTTCCAAGAAATTGATGGATTCTCATAAACTTAGAATTAATCGATTAAAAATACATAGGAGCAAGCGACAGTTTGTGAAAGCTGCCATGTTACCCCGCCATCTTGAATACAGTGGCCGAGATGGACATAATCGCACCTAATCGCGTTTTATGTATGTGACTAGAGACTGGACACATACGTAGTAAAAGGTGGAAGAGAAGAGAACTCGTAGACATTCACGTGCCGTGGAGGTAAATTTTAATTTGTGCCTCCACCTTCAGACTCAAGATATGAAGGATCATACCTGTGTTTTATCATCTGAGAAGGGGTCCCCTTCACCAAAGAAGAGAAAACGTGAAGGAAAGAGACAACGCGACCAGCGTCGGGATAAAACGTCATCGTCTTCCTCCTCACCTCAAGCCTCATCTCCTGAACTGAATTCAGGGCTCTAACACATGAAAATGTGCATAAACATGCTTATTTATTCCTGATATTGTCGCAATTACTTATTGTCAGCAGATCAGACATGCAGTCCTCCCGTCTCCGGGACCAGCTGACAATGAGCCAGCTAAACAACAACAACAGCTGGTTATAAGCTAACATTATGTCAGCTAACGTTAGGCTCGAGTGTCCTAAAAATCCCACTTTCCCTGTGACAAACAGTTTGATTATATTCTCACATCGTATGAGAGTTTATTTGCTAAGTGTCTGAGTCCAACAATGTTAGATCCACTTCAAAGAAAGTTTCACTAACAGTGGCAAAAACAGCAGCACTTACCGACAGAAAAGTTCAGGATATCCTCAAAACCTCGACTCAGTATTGCTGTCATCGGTCAGAGGTGAGCTTCACTGACTCATCGACCAGTATCGGACTCCTTTCACAAAGTTTTACAGCGTCCTCCAGAGTAAATAGACGTGGGCGCTTCTCACCCGGCATACTGACAGCTGAGGTAAACAGCGGACTGACAGCCTACACTCACTACAGATGAAAACATGTTTGTCCTACAGCAGCCACCTTAGCTAGAATTATTTATGCACTTGAATTGGGAGGGGTAAGAAAACAGAATTCAGTTGACTGGAATCTTCAATCTACTGACATCTAGTGGTGACATTTTACACACTGTACCTTTAAGCAGACACAGATTTTAATGTTAGAACAATGTGGTCACAAGTTGTAGCTCTTCCATAGTGGCTTTCATGATAGTGGTTTGGGTTCTCAAAAATTTGATATTATACTGATTAGTGATAATTCTGTCTTCAGGTTCTGTAAGATGCACCGTAGCTGCCTTGAGCTCATTCGGTATAGCACTCATTAATCCAGCAAAATCTTCCTTCATTGTCTGAATTGCGTTAAAGATTGGGCCATGACTATTGTTGGCTGCCATAGCCACAACCTCAGCATTAGCATCAGTGTTAACCTGTTGGGTCAAGCAGGGCATCTGATTTTGTCGATTTTTGAGTCTTTGTGGGAGGTTTTGGTGCCATTCCTGTTGTTACTGACTTTTGCGCGTAAAAAAATGTTGAAGTTTGGTACAGACTGCGGATGTACCAAACTTTAAAGGGAGTTCCGACATACATCCGTTCAGTACAGCACTATAACCGGAAATCCCAGCAACAAAACATTTATTTACAACTTCTTCTTCTTTCAGCTGCTCCCTTTAGGGGTTGCCACAGCAGATCAACTGTCTCCATCTCACCCTGTCCCCAGCATCCTCCTCTGTCACACCAACCCTCTGCATGTCCTCCTTCACTACATCCATGAACCTTCTCTGTGGTCTTCCTCTTTTTCTCCTGCCTGGCAGCTCCATCATCAACATCCTTTGTCCAATATATCCACTGTCCCTCCTCTGCACATGTCCAAACCATCTCAGCCTTGCCTCTCTGACTTTGTCTCCAAACCACTCATGCTGAGTTGTCCCTCTGATGTACTCATTTCGAATCCTGTCCATTCTGGTCACTCTGAATGAAATCTTAGCATCTTCAGTCCTGCCACCTCCAGCTCAGCCTCCTGTCTTTTTGTTAGTGCCACCGTTTCCAAACCATACATCATAGCAGGTCTCACTGCCATCTTGTAAACCTTCTCTTTCACTCTTGCAGCTATCCTTCTGTCACACATCACCCCTGACACTCATCTCCACCCACTCCACCCTGCCTGCACTCTCTTCTTCACCTCTCTCGTGCATTGTCCACTGATTTGAATGGTTGATCCCAGGTACTTCATCTACCTTCACTGCCTCTGCTCCTTGCATTTTCACTGTTACACCTGTCTCCCTCTCAGTCACACACATGTATTCTGTCTTACTTAGGGTGGCTGTGGCTCAGGAGATAGAGCGGGTCATCTACTAATCAGAAGGTTGTTGGTTTGATCCCTGGCTACTCTAGTCTGCATGCCAAAGTATCCTTGGGCAAGATATTGAACCCTGAGTTGCCCCTGATGCATTCATTGGTGTGTGAATGTGCGTGAATGTTAGAAAACACTTATAGAAGCATAGAGAAAAGTGCTTGTGTGAATGAGATATGTTGAGTGCTGAAGTACAGTAGAAAAGCGTTATGTAAGAACCAGTCCACTTACCATTTATTTCTACTGACTTTCATTCCTCTTCTCTCCAGAGCATACCTCCACCTCTCCAGGTTCTCTTGCACCTGCTCACTACTCTCACTACAGATCACAGTGTCATCTGCAAACATCATAGTAAACAGAGACTCCTGCCTGAGCTCATCTGTCAGCCCGACAATCAACATTGCAAACATGAAGGGGCTCAGAGCCGATTCCTGATGTATTCCCACCCCCATCTTGAACCCATCTGTCACTCCTACCGCACACCTCACCACTGTCTCACTGTCCTCATATGTGTCCTGCACCACCCTCACATACTTCTCTGCCACTCCTGACTTCCTCATACAGTACCACAGTTGTTATGGTATGTTATCGGGACCAGCTGCCTTTCCACTCTTCATCCTCCTCATAGCTGTCCTCACTTCTTCCATATTAATTCTCTGCACTTCCTGATTCACTGTTTCCTCCATCTGTCCTCCTCTCTCTCTCATTTTCTACATTCACCAGCTCCTCAAAGTACTCCTTCCATCTTCTTAACACACTCTCTTCACTCATTAATACATTTCCGTCTCTGTCCTTAATCACTCTAACCTGCTGCACATCCTTTCCAGCTCGACCTCTCTGTCTAGCCAATCAATACAAGTCCTTTTCTCCTTCCTTAGTGTCCAGCCTTACACACAACTCATTATAAGCTTTTTCCTTTGCCTTTGCCACCTCTCTCTTTGCCATACTCCTAGCCTTCTGATACTCCTGTCTACTTTCTTCATCTCCCTGACTTTTTCTTTGCTAACCTCTTCCTTTGAATACTTTCCTGTACTTCCTCATTCCACCACCAAGTCTCCTTGTCTTCTTTCCTCTGTCCAGGGGATACACCAAACACCGTCTTGGCAGTTTCCCTCACCACTTCCGCTGAGTTTTCCCAGTCATCTGAGAACTCTTCCCTACCACCCAGAGCCTATTTCAACTCCTCCCTGAACTCTGCACAATATTCTTCCTTCCTTACTTCCACCACTTAATCCTTGCCTTCACTCGCTTCCTCTTCTTGATGTCTAAAGTCATCCTACAGACTACCATTTGATGCTGCCTAGCTACATTCTCCCCTGACACCACTTTGCAGTTTCCTATCTCTTTCAGATTGTCTTTGGCCACAGTTTCCACTGGCACCCTGTTGGCCAACAGCACCGACTGATTCGGTATGGAAATCACATTCTCGATGATCCACATGTTTGATTTGGTAAAGATTTTATAATATTAAGGAAAGGAAGCAAATAGACATCAGGGTCTCCAAGGCCAAAACAACAAACAACGCCCCCCACTCTTACTAGAAAGAAAAGAAACATGAAACCATATGTTGAAACAAAAATACAATGCCTAAGCTCAGTGACTGGCCACAAAACAGGAGAAAACTTATATAAATAAATGGCAGAGAAACCCTACCAAGCTTCCTGTAACATACAGACAAGTTTAACCAAACACAGCAGAACAGAACAGGACAGGACAGAAATATTACCTGATCCTATGTGACTTGGATTATGATTCATATAATGCTTTACAGTATTTGATCAAAAATAGGGCTGTAGCAGACCAGGGAAACTTGGTCTAAGAGTTTTATTTACTTAGTATAACTCAACGTAAACATGTAAAAAAATAAAGAAAGAAAAATTGAAAGAAAAATACTAACTTGAGTTGAGCATGCCTAACATGATCAGGTCAACCACTTTAAAACAACACTTCAGTTTATTCCAAATATCTAAAGCAGAGTTTAGAGAGGGAAAGTACAGCTCAGCGTAACATCCATTAGACTTTGCAGTCCATTACGAGAGACACCAGAATCCAAAAATGTCCGGTAGATTGGCCGCTCCTGGAAATGTGGCATATGCTGATGCTACAACAGCCAGCTGCTTCTTTTAGACGGTCAGTTGCTGCTCTTAGATGATCAACCTCATTAGCCACTACTTCTCTGTTAACATTTTGTATGCCTGAAAGAAGTTTATGCAAGCACTTTTTCTGACTATAGGTCTGTTTATACACTGCACATGATTTAGTTAATAGGCAACACAAAGGTTTCCATTAGGAATGCTTAAAGTTTGCCTCCTTGTGCATCAAATCCAAATAAAATTGGTAAAATTACCTTTGCAGGTTTAGTGGCTGTTGGATGGTCATTCGCTGCTCTCTTATGATCATGGGAAAAAACAAACAAACAAACAAACAAAAAAGATAGTTTGATAGTTGTGGTAAAACCACATCACCGATGTCAAATTGGCAAATGTACAAGCTGTTAATGCCACTATTTTAATATATTATCATTTATTTATCCAGGTAAAAGTCTCACTGAGATTAAAAACATCTTTTTTAAGACTGACCTGGGCAAGAAGGCAGCAGTCATAACAACTGAACATAAACAGACAAATTCAACCATTACAACAGTGTAAACACAATTAATAAAACAGGTACAATTCAAACTGATAATCAAGCGACCCCTGCCTTTGGGAAGCTGTATGTCTAATAAATGATGAAAGAAAACAACCGACATAGCCTGTATTTTATTCCCTATGTGTAAATAAGCTGTTGCAAAAGTAATTTAAAAACTTTCTTTTAAACATTCCTGCACAAGGAGGCAAACTTCAAGCGGTCCTGATGGAAACATTTGTGTAGTCTATTAACTGAATCATGTGCAGTGCAAAAATAGGTCTTTTAGTGCCCCTCCTGGCAGATTTACATATATGCAGAGTCAGACAAACAAACTTCTTTCATGCATACAAACATAACTGTTAAGAGGTAGAGGTAGGTTGCTAATTCAATCCACTAAGCAGAGGTGTTCATTGTTAATTATTTGTAATGATTTGCAAAGGACTCAGACTTTTATGTAGAAATACTGCACTGTTATGATGTAGTTTTACTTGATCAAAAATATACATAAAATATCTTGTGTTTTCTTTTGTTTGAATGGGAAAATTAAGATCATTTTTAATGGCTGCCATAAATAACCTGGGGAATACACCAGGTATGTGACACATCTGGAGCGTTTCTTTTACATTGACATTTCACTGGCTGTTCTGTGCCATTCTTGTGTCTGACTTCCTGCCCTTCTCATTTGCCAAGTGCAGATATTTTGAGTGGCTTCTTGGATGCTTCCAGGTTCCAGCAGTTGTGTCTCAACCAGCATTGCCTGCCCTCAGTGGGATTCAGGCACAAGGTTAATGATGTATAAAATAATAAAAAGAATAAAAACTATTATGAATAATAAAATAATACTTTTATAAGTACTTTTCACACTCTAAAGTTAATTATGGAGTTCCTCAGGGTTCTCTGCTGGGACCAATTCTATTTACATTATACATGCTTCCCTTAGGCAGTATTATTAGAAAACATAGCATACATTTTCATTGCTATGCAGATGATACTCAGCTCTATCTATCCACAAAGCCAAATGACACACACCAATTAGTTGAACTACAGGCATGTCTTAAAGACATAAAGGCCTGGATGACCTCTAATTTCCTACTTCTAAATTCAGTTCAAACTGGGATTATTGTACTTGGTGCTAAAGATTTTAGAAAAATGATGTCTAACCAGATACTTACTCTGGATGACATTACCTTGGCCTCCAGTAACACTGATAGGTATCTTGAAGTCATTTTTGACCAGGATATGACCTGGACTATTGTAATTCATTATTATCAGATTGTTCTAAAAGCTCCCTGAAAAGTCTTCAGTTAATCCAGAATGCTGCAGTGAGAGTACTGACAGGGACTAGAAAGAAAGACCATATTTCTCCCATATTAGCTTCTCTTCCATAATTGAATTTAAAATCCTTCTCCTCATATACAAAGTTTTGAATAATCAGGTCCCATCATATCTTAAAGGCCTCATAGTACCACATTATCCCAACAGAGCAACAGAGACTGCAGGCTTAATTGTGGTTCCTAGGGTATTTAAAAGTAGAATGGGAGGCAGAGCCTTCAGCTTTTAGGCCCCTCTTCTGGGGAACCAGCTCCCAGTTTGGATTCGGTAGACAGACCCCCTCTCTACTTTTTAGATTAGGCTTAAAACTTTCCTTTTTGATAGAGTTTATAGTCAGGACTGGATCAGGCGACCCTGAACCATCCTTTAGTTACGCTGCAATAGGCCTAGGCTGCTGGGGAATTCCCATGATGCACTGAGCGTTTCTTCTTAACTCACCTCTCTTCATTCTGTATGTGTTTATACACCACTATTGGATTTAATCATTAGTTGTTATTAAACTCTGGCTCTCTCCCATAGTGTGTCTTTGTCCCATCTCCCTCTGCTCCCTTCTATTTCCCCTCACCCTCAACTGGTCGCGGCAGATTTGAGCCGGCACACTGGACTATTCTGAGAAGTCAGAAATTAATCAAGCATAACATTTAACCACTAAAACAATTTTTTTCTGTTCAGTAAGTAAGTAAGTAAATAACTGTAATTTGGCATCTTAATCAAAAAATAATAATGTGCTTTACTATTTTTTCTGCTCTTTTGTAAAACAGTAAACTTGAAAAGTTGTGGATAACAACAATAATTATATTTTAGTTTTAACCTTCATTGGGACTTCCTGTGTGGACTCTTCATGTTCTCCCTTTGCCTGCATGGGTTTTCTCAAGGTGTTTCTTCCCACAGTCCAAAGATATTCATGTTAGGTTAATTGGCAGTTATAAAGTGGCCATAGGGGTAGATGTTAGGCAGGTAAAGTTATTAAGTGCACAGAACAAAGCACTATATGAATGTGTGGAAAAAAGGTGAAGGTGAAAAGGGCTTTATAACTGCCATTCCAGTGCACCCTAACCCTCCTCTGGCAAACATAATCTCTCTTGTTCAGAAGTGTATTTTAGCATTGACCTGAGCAGAGATATTGGAAGGGCCAGAATGATTTCACCGCCCTGCATAAAATTTCTGCTGTTTTCCAGAAAACAGTTAATATTACCTAATTCAATGATGCTGAGTTAAAAAATACCAATAAAAATATTCAGTCACGCACAGTTTTGTCACAAAATGTGAATCCATTTTTTTTCTCTTTTTTCATTCAGATTCAATTTTTTGTGCTTTTCCAAATCACCAAAGATGGCAGGTTCTGGACTTCAATAATGAGAAAACACAGTGTATGAGTTAACTGAAAATGTGCAAAGGATTGAAACTAAATCTTTACATATACTCCTTGTGAAACATAAACCTTAGTATATATAATTTACATCCACAACACTCATTGTATAGGTTCAAGGTCTGAACTTCCGCTTCTTGGATTTACATGAATGCCTGACTTCTTGGCAGTCTCTCATAAGACACCAGCAGTAGTCTGCCATAATGCTTGCATTCCATCTGCATAAGTAGCATTTTTCCATTGTTTTAATATCTTGGTGGAATCTCTTTCATTGTTCCTTGCTCATGGCGCCAAGATTTTCAGGGACGTATTCCAAATGACTGTGGAAGAAGTGAACCTTTACAGTCATGCTGAAGCCAAGTTTTTGAAAACTGTTAAACAATTTCCCTACAAGTTCCCTGTAATTATCAGTTTTGGTGTTTCCAAGGAAGTTTGATACGACATCAGCAAACGCACCCCATGAATTCCTTTCGCTGCGCTTCATTGTAGTAAGGAACTCTTGATCATGCAGCAAATGCCTAATCTGTGGGCCATCAAAGATCCCTGCCTTTATTTTCTCATAAGTCTCATAAGCTTTAAACTTGTCACATAGATTCAATTCAATTCAATTCAATTCAATTTTGTTTATATAGCGCAAAATCACAACAACAGTCGCCTCAAGGCGCTTTATATATTAGGGTAAAGACCCTACGATATTAGACAGAAAACCCCACCAATCAGATGACCCCCTATGAGCAAGCACTTGGCAACAGTGGGAAGGAAAATCTCCCTTTTAACAGGAAGAAACCTCCAGCAGAACCAGGCTCAGGGAGGGGCAGCCATCTGCCGCGACCGGTTGGGGATGAGGGGAAACAGAAGAGAGCAGAGGTAGACAGGACAAAAAAGGCACACCTATGGGAGAGAGACAGGGTTAATAATAGCTAATGATTAAATGCAAATGGTGTATAAACACATGGAGAGTGAAAGAAAGTGAGGAAGAGGAAGTGCTCAGTGCA
>VUQI01059092.1:0-15545 GCA_015106735.1 Paratilapia polleni
GGGAAAGAGGGAGTAGGAGTGAGTTAGAAAGGCAGAAACAGACCACCTCAAAGTAATGAGAGAGGGACTGAGGAGATAGAAATATAGAAAAGTGGAGAAAGAAACCAAGAGAGACCACCCCACAGTGAACACCAGAGGGGAAGCTGTGCAGATCCTAAAGTCTATTTCTCTCCCAGCACAGCTCCCTTTAGACCAACACCGAAGCTGGAGTTGCTCTTGCTGCCAAGTCGTCCCTCATTCTGCCCTTCTGTATGTGTGTGCGCGCATACTCACTCACGGCAGGGGCCCCCAGAACACCAGTAAAACTACGGCTGTGCTCTGGTTATTGCTTTCAACAAAGAAAAGCTTGAAAACTTTATATAATACAGGATGATGCAACACTCTGTTGTGTATCAGAAAAGTCCCAGTTACTATGAACAGAGTTGAAACAATCATCTCTACTATTAACACAACAAGGAAACATGCATTTCCCCACAGAAAGCCACAATCCCATCTGTGTGAATGGGCCTATGTTGAGTCAATCAATCCCCTCTCTCTGTGGAAATAACACACAGCCTTTTCTATACTGATAGTCCACAGATCTATGCATGATAAGAAACCACTGTGGTTTTATAAGGTAAACACTTGAAGCCCTTTTAACCTTTATCGACAGCCCCCCCCCCTAAAGTTCACCATTAAACATTTAGAAAGCTTAAATCCAATAAAGGATCTTTGTATAGGGTGCAGTAAATTAAGTTAGGACAAAGAGCCTATATGTTTGAATGAGCTGTGGTGCTCTTTGATAAAGCGCCTCTGTTTATACTGGTAAAGCGGGGCCACTGTGATATTGTCTGGTATGTGGAGAGTTATAAGAGGCTTATGTTTAACTCAATCTGAAAGATAAACAGCCTTGGGCAAGAGAGCTGAAAAGATGCGTCTAAGTTTTTTTCCTCTTGATTTTTCGTCTTCTTTTTCTCACTACTTTATCAGCTTATTCATTTTTCACTCCCCACCATAATCCAGACCCAAGCTCTCTGCTGTCCTCATTCTCTGTGCATGCATTTGACAAGTATTAGAGAACTGAGTGGGGCATTTTGTGGAGGTGAATGTGGTGGTCCGCGGTGCTGTTGGGGGTCGCTGCATTCTGAGGACAGGGTCAATTTGAGAGGTCACAGGTCAGTGTTGATGGGTCCAGTTGGCACCGACCTCAGGGAATGTGTGCGAATGAGTGCTCGTTATGTTAGTGGGTTCTACCCTGACTTCCTCTCTCACTCTCTGTTCCTGTACCATTAAAACAACAATGCCCTCATTATTAATTCATGCAATTTTTTTTTGTAACACTTAGAATTGAAGATATTGTGGTATTCAGACTTTTAATCCTTTGTATGCACTACATCGTACTATTTTCACGATATAACTCAGTAGCATCTTACCTTCTTGCCAAATAGCATCTGGTTATTTTTCTGACTTCTTTTTTTTTTTTTTATTATTATTATTATTATTATTATATTTTTTTTTATTATTTTATTTTATTTTATTTATTTATTTATTTATTTTATTTTATTTTTTATTTTTTTTCTGACTTCTGACTCCAGAGACATTATCACATTATGACAAGGAAACTTAAATTAATGTGCAAAAAAAAATAGCAAAATACCACTTTAAACTGATGTATGATGGTTTGACTTCAAAGAATGCACCTTTTTCACAAGAAATACACACCAAGTATAAAATATTAAGAATGTTTTATTAGCTTTTGTTCAATTTCAGACTCAGTTCCTTGACAAGAAGTATAGTACTCATTTCTTTCTATTTTGGTATAAAAAGTGAGAAATAGCTGCGATGAGTTATTGAAACATATACAAACATGCATGGAAATACAGTATATAAGGCAAAAACAGAGTTTGTACAATTCTAACAAGCTTGAAAGTCAATATTTGGTATGATCACCTTTATTCTTCAACACAGTCTGAACTCTCTTAGGCAGCTTTCTTGTAATTTCTTTAAGTAGTCTTCAGGAATAGTTCTCCAGGCTTCTTGAAGGACATTCAAAGCTCTTCTTTGGATGTTGGCTGCCTTTTGTTTCGTTGTCTGTCAAGTTGATCCCACACTGCTTCAATAATGTTGAGGTCGAGCTCTGGGGAGGCTAATTCATGACTGATAGTGTCCCATTGTGTGTTTTTCTATCCAGGTATGTTTTTACTGCATTTGCAGTGTGTTTGCGATCATTGTCATGTTGAAAAATGAAGCTGTTGTCAATCAGATACTTTCCAGATGGTATTACATGGTGGATCAAAATCTAATGGTACTTTTCTGCGTTCATAATTCCATCAATTTTAACAAGATCTCCAACACCACTGGCTGAAATGCAGCCCCAAAACAAGACAGAGCCTCCAACCTGTTTTACAGATGACTGTAGACACTCACTGTTGTACCTCTCTCCTGACCACCTCCATACATATTGACAATGATTTGAACCAAAAATTTCAAATTTGGATTCATCACTCCATAAGACCCGTTGCCACTGAATTTCAGTCCAGTTCTTGTGTAATGTGACATACCTCAGCCTTTTCTCCCTGTTTCCCTTCCTTAAGAAAGGCTTATTGACAGCCACCCTTCCATTGAGACCATTTCTGATGAGGCTTCTTTGATAAATTGTCTGTTATATGTAGACACAAAACTGGTCCATCCCTTGAGTTAGGTGCCTTTTTTATGCTTGAATGATTTAAAGGTCAGTGTTAAGTGGCTTAACAAAAAAAAAAAAAATAACAAAAATAAATTCCTCTGAAAATGAGTGAGAAAGCAGCCAATGTCCAAAGAAAAACTTTGAAAGGCCTTCAGAAAGCCTGGAGAACTGTTTCTCAAGAGCACTTTAAAAAATTACAAGGAAATCTGGCTCCTTGGAAGCAAAATATAAAGAAATGAGAGGTGACTCAAGACAAAGTACCGCATGTGTGTATTGTTACATTTATTGTTTTTTCTTTACACATCATACTGGAGTACACTATACTTCTGGGGGATATTAAGCTCAAAGATTTGATTCTGAAATAGATACAGAATATAAAGGAGCATGCCAAAAAAGGAGGACTATAAAACAACAATAAATCCAAATATGCTCATAACTGCTGATATGTAACAAAAAACAAGTAAGTATCTGTGCTCTATTTTGGCCACTCTAGTGATATATTACACCACTGACCAGCAGACATGGAGGGTTGGAGTGATAATGCAATACCGTATTTCATTTCACTTCAGAGAATAGTATGAGGATCTTAATTTGAGCTGTATGACTGAAACGCAGCAGAGCACAAGTAAAAAAGAGACTCCAGCATACACACACACACACACACACACACACACATATATATACACTTACACCTTCACACACACACTAACTGCCTCGGGTTGAGATGAAACGCAGATAATTAGCTCTAATAGAAACCAGACTTACAAATCAAGTCTCTAGCTCTTTCTCTGCCCCCGTCTGTCTCACCCAACTTCCTCCCCCTCCACCTTGTCTTTTTGTGGTGTTGAGGGTTAATGTAAACCAGGGCTTGTTACCCCATAATGGGGAACTTCACAGAGAGATGGGAAGTGAAGGAGACACAATGCTAAAAGAAGTAAAGAGAGACAAATAAACCCACGTTAAACAACCTGGGCTTGCTTTCCATGTATAGCACTCAGAAATCCATGTTTGGAAAGATTTATAGCTCCTGGCGTTACTAAAATACACACAGGCCCACACCTTTGGCTTTTAGATCAGTTTAAGGACTGCAAGCTCAAAGCAAGGAGATATAAACTGTGATTAATGAGTGAGAGAGAGTGTGTGCATGTGTGTGTGTGTCAGTATTCAAAGAGTCTATAAATCATAGCACACTTAAAACTAGAGAGCCAGATGCCTTCACACTGATAACAAGCGGTCATCCCATTACTTTTAAACATCAAAGTCGAGCAGGAGCTGAGTTCCAGGAGCCTTTCCCCCCCACTTCTCTCTCTCTCTCTCTCTCTCTCTCTGTGGAATGCATTTCCCTGTTTAGTAGGCGTGAGAAATCTCCCTCTATGTGTGTATAACCTATATGTGTTTGTGTGCATGCGTATGTTTTGAAGCCTCAGAGGTGACATTCCTCCGTGTCAGAGCAACAGCCTCAAGTTTAAGATAACACGGCCACGGTGATCTAAGGGTGGGAATCGATTCCCCCCGGTGCCTGTTGAGGGCTTCAGGTCAGAGCAGATGGCTTTACCTTCCGCACGCAACCCATGATACGAAAACACAGTCATACTTCCATCGTCATCTCTTAACAACCCTATGGAGAGATATGAAACTCCCTATAGTGAGTCATGACTGACCTCAGTATCTTTCATCTCGAAGTAATATTACTGTTGCACTCATAAAACAGCCTAATCCTTCTTTATTTTATGGGAAATAGTAGCCTTGAAGCATTCAGTCAGGACTCATATTTACAAGATAAGGCTTAAGGCATGTAAAGAGAATGAGATGCTTCCCATGTAGTCTTCTTGTCTTAATATAATCTAGTCCTTCCCCGCTTCACTTTAATGACTTTAATACTGATTTGCATATACCCTGTTCAGTGTTTCAGGGGAGAGATTCTTCTTCTCAAAACCTGTGGAAAACCCTCCAATGAAAAGCTGCAATTATTATTTTTCAAATCATTTGGAATATTCAGGAAGATTAGAACATGTTTATTATTATTATTATTATTATTATTATTATTTAACAGCTACATGGAATTTTATTTGTGTAAATCCACTCTACAGTTGGACAGATTTTATCAACCATTTTGCTGTAAAATAGAAATGCTCTGGTAATTCAATGTGTCTTATGTGGAAAATAAATTCTATTTCACCAGAATTGCTGGTATTTGTAATTTCTATCCAGTCTATTCAGTTTGCATTTTCACCTCTCTCCACCCCATTAATCTGTCAAACCTCTTTGGGTATATCTGCTGACACACCTGCAGGAGACTCCCATGCTGGCCTGTGGCTGAGAGGACATCTGGGAATATCATGCATGCCTCCCACAGCTCCAAATTCACCTTGTTCAAACAGACCACTGGCTAATTATGGCTTTCCCAGATCCCTAAGCTCAAGAAATCACTACAGAATAAGCCACTGGTATGAGATATTTTCTTTTGCCCCTTCCACTGTAGTTTAGTTACATGGGGATTCACTATCAACCAAGAAAATAAACTCTCTACAAAGGCTCAAAGTACAAAGACCATAAGAAATGAGTTTGCTTCAAAAAAAATAAAATAAAAAAATTGAAGGTATTTATTTTTGTGTGTAAAAATAACTGCCTCCCAATTCAGCTGATGGGCATGAAATTGCATGAAATTTATCTGATGTGGCCTCTAGTTAGAGCTTTAAGGAATATCCAGACCAGAGGAATGTAAGGTACCTTCATAATTTTATTCAAGATATTACCAAATATTTACAACACTCAAAATGGAAAGAATCTAGATCCATTTGGAATTCTGTGATACTGCAAAAATAAATAACCTTTATTTGAGAGGGGGAAAGGAATTTCTGACCTGTGTAGAAAAATAAATACAAAATACTTAATTTTCTGTGAAACTGTGTCACAGAGAATGTGGAATGAATTGTCATTTTTCTCTCGTGTTTCAAAACAGAGCTGTTTGTCAGAGCTCAGAGTTTTGTTTTTACAACATTCATAGTCGCAGTGGTCTTTCTTTCTTCATATCCGTCCTGTCTGTCCTAAGTGCTCCCTTGCAAACATTTCAGTCCATGCAAAGGGAAATATAAAAAGGCTGCTTTTCTCTGAGGCCTGAAGCACCACAGCTGAGACTGGGCCCCAGGTGTGTTTGGCCTGTTTTAGTCTATCTGAAGGGCTGGCCTGATCCACTGGTTCTTCAGAGTGGGTAACCTGTGAAAGAAATACTCTGGTTAAAAAACTGAAAACATAGAAATATGTTAACACATGTTGGCTATGTGTGACATAACACGGTTGATACTTAGGTGAGCAATATAAATATAAAGCTTGGATTTCATGGGGAAAGCAGGTAGTTAACTTGTGGCTGTATGTGCCTAATTATAGTCTTTATAGCTTCTATGGGCACCTATACACCTCTTTCATAATGAAAGTAAACAAGCCTAATGAATATTAGTGTAGGTTTAAGGGGATGCCATACAAAATACTGCAGTGACCTACTGGAGCATTATAACGGTATTAGTTTGATTGTTTATCTTGGACCTGTGCGTAAAATGCGCATAGGAACATTTTGGCACAGCCCGTGTCCCTGCAGGATGAAAAAGGAAAGGAGCTCAGCCTACCGTGCTGTGCCACCAACAGCAGCCCTGCTAGTGGGACGTAGTAGACAAGGACCACGCGCCTCCCATCCTCCAGACTGAGAACGCATAGCTCAGGCGCTCGTGCGCCACGTAGCTGCAGCTGGTCCCTCGCGCATCCAGCTCGTCGCTCTGTAGAACTTGGCAAAGGAAATCGATGTACCGGGCCGCCAGCTTCAGGGTCTGGATCTTGCTGAGTTTGTCCGACGGTAGGGTGGGAATGATCTTACGTAACGAGGTGAAAGCCTCGTTAAGGGACTGCGTCCGTTGCCGCTCGCGGATGTTGGCCATCACGCGCTGCGTCTGTAGGTCGTCGAATGAGCGCGCGGGGCTACTACTGGCCTCGCTGCCGCCGCTCCCGGTGCTGCCGCCCCCTCCGTCCCCACTCTTTCTGCATTTCTTCTTCCCGGGACTGGGGCTCTCCACGTCTTCCTCCTCCTCTTCGTCCGTGCTCCTCCGTGCCATCCGCCTCTTCCGCGCGCCTCTCCGCGGCAGCTGGCGGTCGGTCTCCTCCTCGCTATTGCCAGCACTGTCCATTGGGGAGGAGTCGTCTTCCCGCATCGTCTTTTTAGAAAACTTTTCTGTGTCCCCTTGGACCGTTACAACCCCTGACCCAAATCCACTGAAGTGGTTAAAATATCAACAAACACGACAGGTAATAGGAGTGTGGCCCGCGGTGAGGTGTGAGCTGGTATTACGGTAAATCTCGTGCGCCACAGAGAGGGAGAGGTGTCTGCCAGACTGGGACGACCCGAGCTCTTATAGCGGGGAGCAGGCAGGAGGATTTTGGGGCGCGCTGTGATTGGGTGAGGAGGGGTGTAACATAATACCGCAGAAAAGGAGAGTTCTAGCTATAATATTAGGAATTAAGACATGGAGTCTTCTTTACTCAAGACGGGAGGGATGTAGTAGGGGCGGTGTTTGCTGTTGGATCATTTAGCTTTGTGCAAACACTGTAAGACCTGTTTTAGGGATAAATTCTTTCTCTTTACCCCACCCCAATTTATTTCTTCCCCAAAAGCACAATGCTGTTTTTTTCCTCTTGAGTTTACTGCAAATTAAACAGAGCGAGAAGAATTATTTTTACAAGAACTCAGAGAAGGCCTCATTTCATGTCCAGACTCTTTTTAGTTAGTGTTAAGTGAAGACTTTTTGTTCTCTTCTCCTGTACAATTTAGTTTCAGTATAAAAAGTGTGGGTAACTATTTTGTTTTGGTTCTCAAACCTGCTGCTCAGCCCTTATCCACTGTTTGTGTCACGGATCATACGAATGGAAATTGCCCAACAGTTTATTGGTCATTTTCCAAGTACCACTGTGTCACCAGGTGTGGAAATTTCATTTTTCTTTCTCCTGAAATTAATTCAGAGCCACGGACACATTACAGAACTTCCTCTAGTTTTAGGCCCTAAGTCTTTCTTTGCAGGCTAGACGTTTCACAAGGGAGCAGTGATGGCGGTGAAAAACATCAGACCCACTGAAACACAGGAGGCTGTCACAGCAGGAGGTCGCTGCTCCAATAGACCTAGGTGTTTATTTTCCCGTCAGCGGCCTCGCGTTGAGGTATGCACTTAAATGGGTCTGACTCCCGCGGGGATCTCGGCACCGCGGCTCAGGTTTAAAAGAAGGCCCGTCCCAGGGAGCTCTCGGGGCGTATCCATACTCACAGCGGGGACGCTGAAGGCGGTGTTCGACTGGAGCACAACGCAAATACTGGAGGTGATAAAGATGGACTGAGGAGAGAGAAAAACCTGCTCGCTGGCTCACACAGAGCCTAAACACGCACACATGACAATCCAGCTCCGGGGCCTATGGCCTAATATCTCAATCCAACAAAAATACCTCTACTTGCGGCTGAAACTAGACCTGGCAACTTTTGGATGTGGTCTGTGGTGTGAATTACCCACCGAGAGGCTAAGGGAGGATGAGGGAGGATGACACAAGAGGACCACAGCAGGCCCAGCCCTGTAACTTGTGGCGACACTGCGATGAGCGCCTTCCGGGCCCCGTCCCCACTGCACTAAACAGCTAGGCAATGTCTTCTATCCATCAATCCAGGACTGGAAAAGGGTGTCTGGGGTGGGTGGAGTTTTGTCACTCAGTTTACCTCCATCGCAACTCCATGAATAACTCAATTTACACCTGTGTGCTAAAGATAAAATATGCAGCTTCATGCCGTGAGCCTTGGATTTGCGATTCAGATCCGTTTTTAAAGTCGTTCGAGGATAAGGCCTTCAAGGGCAAATAACCCTTCTTTATTTATTCTCAATTTCTATGTGAGGAGAACTTCAAACTGCTTTTGTGGCCACACCCTTTCGGTGGCCAGGTGAGGCGCGCGGCTGTGTAGCTCTCCAGGGTGCTGAAAACCACACACAGGTTCATTGCTGCATAACACCATCCTTAAAGATGTTGGTATTCAGTGTATATCTTCTATTAAGGGGTGTATCAAAGGCCACAAAGTCAGATATTTATTCCTTTAAAATACGACGGGCTGCGCTCATCTACGAAATTAACACTGCACGTAAACTGTCAATATAATCGAATATTTTAGTCCTGTTAACTTTGGGCAAATTAGTCAGAATTAAATTTTATGCTGCTTTCTATGTCATGGCATCCAAAGCAAAGAACACAAACATGACCTCAGCCTTTACTTTTATTTTTAAGCAACATCGATCCACATATATTAAATGAAATATTCTCACTGATGCTTTCTTAACAATTTATTTGTTCATGTGTCTTAAAAAAAAAAAAAAAATCTGACATTTCTTAAAAGCCTCTGTCTTGTTATTCCGTACATCAAATCTGAAAGTCTCCAGTTCATTTATCTCTATGCCATTGACGAGATAGGTGGCACACCCAGTCTAGTTCAGTCTCCATGGAGTAAAGTTCACACTGAACTGTTCTGTCTCAGGTGTTCTCCAGCAAGTCCATCATGAAGGAGATGTAGACGATGGCCAGGCGCAGCGTCTCGATACGGGACAGCCTCTTCTCGTACGCGAATGTGGGAACCTTTCTCCTTAGTTCATCAAATGCCTCATTCAGACTAAACATCCGCTTTCTTTCCCGCACATTGGCCGCCTGCCGCTGGACCACGGTGATGATCCTCCTCCGCTTGGACTTTGTATTCCCGCGGGTCCCGCGGCTGTAGTATCTCGGTGAGCCCATCATCAGATGCTCAGAGCGGAGCTGAGCAGTGCGCACGCCGTCCTCCGCTTCCCGGCTCCAGGAAGCGTCTTTTAACCGCGTCTGGTTGGTTGGACCGGATGGAGTATCATCCACCTGCTGCTTTGGTGCTAAAGCATATTTTTGCGGATACTCCATCAGGTTCATGTCATTGACAAAATTCATGAACGTGGAGTCAGCAAAGCGTCCCTGCATATTAATCTTCAGTGAGCTGCGGTTTGAGTGAAAGTGTCTCTTTTGTTTGTCTGCTGTTCAGTCAAGAAACTGACTCCAATCAGAGCTCTCAGACGGGCTAAAACCGTACACCAGACACAGTCCAAAGCACCCAATCAAGTAAATCCAACTTTCTCCAAATCCGGTCAGAGCACTACGGGGTTAGATCCTATTTGGCTCAAGTCCATGGGCTTTTCCTGCTGTTTTAATAAGTCGCCATACCACCTCACAGCGCGACATCTTTCATGTCCCCTCTTGCTCTAAATTGAGTCCATTTCTGCCGTCAGTCGGCCGGTGAGTGGGATGAGAGAGGCTTAAAAAGGCCAAGAGGAAGCTGGACGGCCCCGCCAATTGATGTGCTGTCCTCCTGGAGGCCTTTAATGAGCATCTGAAGAACGGGGGCTCTTGACAGAGGGTCATACAGTCTTGTTTGCACTCTCTCCTCTGCCTCAGAGGCTAAATAATGACACTTTTATCACTTAAACCAGCCAGGAGAAGACCAAATAGAACATTCTCTAACAGTCACTACACACCACAAGCTTTTCTGTTGCAAATTAAAGCAAATAACTGTCCGTTCCCATGGC
The DNA here is from genome assembly GCA_015106735.1 of Paratilapia polleni. NCBI lineage: Eukaryota > Metazoa > Chordata > Actinopteri > Cichliformes > Cichlidae > Paratilapia > Paratilapia polleni. Next base: position 10,282 of record VUQI01059092.1, read on the forward strand.
AGGACAGTGTCCACACTGCAGGGACTGACAAGAGAGCCACTGGCATAACTCTGGGCTTTAATCCTCCAAAGAGAGAGTCTGGTCATTGTAATAAACAACAATTTCCAAGTGGTTTTCCCATCATGTTCATGTTTTACATATGTTTGGAAGGCAGATGTTTAGACAACCTTTCTGCACTATACATTTTTGAGAAGTGTTGAGAAGTGTGCATCTCATCATTGCGTCCAGATGCGGTGCCCAAAACACTGCACTCTCATGGGTAACTCCAATAACCTCATTAGGTTTTGTGGTTTTCACTTTATGGAGACCAGTCTTATGTCTCAGTAGACAATATTGTAATGCAATGGTAGAATACTGGGCATTTTGAAAAAGTTGCAAAGTTCAGTACAATTTTATGCTTATTTACACACATTAACTTAACATGCATATATTTGGGCTATGGCAGGAAACCCTGGTGAAAGCTCACCTGGTATAAGGAGAACAAAGGCTAGAAGATTCAAAGCCAGAAGTTTCTTGCTGTGTTTATGATCCAAAACAAACACAGAGTGAATTTTGTCAGAATGTATTAAATTAACTTAAATAAAAAAATAAAAAACAAACAAACAAAAAAAACAAAAAAACCCCAAAAAAAACAAAACAAAAAAAGAAATACCCTAAAATATTTTATCTAGTTTCTTGTTGCATTTGGTCAAACTTAGACTGTCTTCTGATACCACAACTTAAAATCTAGAAGAAATGGTGCAAATATCTACCTTTATTGCTTGGGAACATTTATGGCCATCAAATAGGTACATTTAGTTACCTTCAGGTCCAATCATTAGCCCAAGGAGGTACATTTATAATGATTGTACCTGTAGGGACAGAATTGATTTTTTTCTTTTTTTACTGTACCCCATCTGTGTGAGTGTGGGAACAGCTTACAGTGCTTGTCCATGAGGTTATGTGAATGGGCACTTGAACACCACATGACAGAATTCCCTTCTTCTTACCAATTAAAGTCTGTCAGTTTAATATGGCATTACCTTAACCAGTCAAGAAGACCAAAAGCACAAATTCTGATCTGCCTCATAAATGAATTGCCAGCAGGAAGAGTCACCTTCATATGCATATTTAGCAACGGGAATTATTGTGGTGTAGGGAGGTGAAAGTGCTGTTCTGAAAGTTGCTGAATTCAGCTTTGCCAGTGGTTTTGCAGCCCACTCACATGCTGACAAGCTGTTCCAGGAGCATTTCATTTATCAGCCTTTCGTAACACATTGTATGAATCATTTAAAAACAGACTAATCTTCAATAATAAGTTCTCTTTGTTTGTCATTCTTGGGAAGTTATGCTTTATGGTTGATCCCAAAAACTGCAGCTTATCTCTGTAGTTTGAAATAATGTGAATGGATTTAAGTAGTGGTCTGTGCACTCATTAACCCGCTCATTATGTTTGAAAGAACTACAGTACTGTGCAAAGGTCTTGAGCCACCCCTCATTTCTTTATATTTTGCTTCCAAGGATCCAGACTGTCTTGTAATTCTTTAAAGGGGTCTTATGAATGCAGAAAAGTACCGTCAGAGTTTGATCCACCATCCAATACCATCTGGAAAGCATCTGAATGACAACGACTTCATTTTTCAACATGACAATGATGCCAAATACACTGCCAATATAGTAAAAACATACCTGGATAGAGTGGAACACTATCAGTCATGGACTGGCCTCCACAGAGCCTGGACCTCAACATTGTTGAAGCAGTGTGGGATCATCTTGACAGAGAACGGAACAAAAGGCAGCCAACATCCAAAGAAGAGCTTTGAATGTCCTTCAAGAAGCCTGGAGAACTATTCCTGAAGGCTACTTAAAGAAATTACAAGAAAGCTTGACTAAGAGAGATCAGGCTGTGTTGAAGAATAAAGGTGGTCATTCCAAATATTGACTTTCAGGCTCATTAGAATTGTAAAAACTCTGTTTTTGCCTTATATACTGTATTTCCATATTTGTTTGCACATGTTTCAATAAATGGCTGCACCTATTACCCACTTTTTATACCAAAATATGAAGAAATGAGGTGTGGTTCAAGACCTTTGCACAGTAATGTACCTCTTGTCAAGGAACTGAGTCTGAAATTGAACGAAAGCTAATAAAACGTTCTTAATATTTTATGAGGGCTGGTTCAAGACTTTTGCACAGTACTCTATTTGTGTGGATTTTACTGGTTTTAAGCTCAATATAACTTTACCTCCCTTTAATTCATAGCAGGCATTTTGATTTATCTCATGAAAGTAAACAACAATGGTGTGACTCTGATAAACTTACAGTAGCTTGTTGAAGGTGCTCCTGGTTGAGCTAACATGCTTCCTTACCACTTACATCAAGAGCACCCACAGCTCTTATTGCTATTTGAATTCCCTTATTCATTCTTGTGTGATTATTCCATGTCCAAGAGTGTGAATGTACAAGTGTCTGTTTTGTATACACTCTCCAACTTAAGCGTATCTTCTCCATCTCCCTCTGCTGCCTCTTCTTCCTCTCATTCTGTGTTTTCCTGGCAGCCAGATAAACATGATGGGACATTCCTCTGGTTGCGGTGGAAACGCTGAGAAAGCACAGCTGGGCGGGAGAATATGAGGTAATCTCACCCCGGGGCTACTTTGTAAATATTGGTCTTAAATAAGGAGTAAAACCCCAAAAGAGGCACACAAACACACAGCAACACACACCTACAGGGGTTTATCCCAACTTAGTGTGAGTCAGGACAGGGCTTCACACAGACACTCATAATGGTTCATTTCCTGCTCTGCTCTGTTATTACTGGTTACACAGAATGAAATTAATCATAGTTTGTGTTGTGACAAAATTTTTTATGGAAGTAAACAGTCGGGGTTTGACAGATACAAACTGAGATCCTTTCCACAAAGTCTGGATGCTCAGTTAATGGAGGTGGCTTTTTAACGAAGGTGTAACTTTGTGTTAATTTCAGTAGCACGTTTTGAAAATGAAATCAATGTAGAACTTGTTATGAGTGAATTAACAGTGACTTGGCCCCAGATATCCAAATGCAGCCATGCACTTCAATTTATAAGATGCATTTGCAGCAGAAAGAGCATCTCGACACTTTATCCTAATGGATTACGGGCCCACAAATCAACATAATACTGCAGTAAATGTTCAAATGCTGAAAAGGACACACTTTGTTTCATATCAGTTAAGAAATCACAATTTTGATACATGTCACCTGACTGAGGCTGACATTTCTTTATTGTACTTTTACACAGAGATGGCTTTCATTTATTTGTTTTTAAATACAAAGCTCACAAGAGAGCAGCATGTGTGCAGTGTGCTACTCCAGAGCAGCCATAGCTGTTCTCACCATGTAAATCTGTCTTCCTCCTCCTCCTCCTCTGGCTCTGTCCTCGGTGTGCTGTAAGAGCACGGCCAAATCTCGCCCACCACCACTGTAAATCTGAAATTAGACACTTCTCTCTAGCTCTGTTTCTTTCTTTCTCCCGCCGTGTCTCTTTCTCAGGTTTTCTTTTTACTGAACTGTTTCATCGCTTTTTTTCTCAACAGTGATTTAATGCACATCCATCCTGAGAAACTCATTGCTTCTTACTTTCTGCCCAGCGGAGACAGAAAGGTATTACTGAATTTGTGCATTGATTTCACATACAAGGAGTGCGTGGACTTTATGTGCACCGAAGAATTGATTTCACCTACATTGCAAACCTATAGTCCTGTAAACGTCATGTTTCTGCAATACGTTTCATAGCATACCAATTTGAAAATCCGAGAAGGAGGGGAGTCAAAGGGAGACAGAGGGAGCAAGGAAGATGTGTTTAACTCCTGACCTATGCGCCTAGTCTTCATTGTGTCACCCTGACTCTCTCCACACCCTGAAGCTGACTCATTGGTTCACTTGTCCCACCTTTTACTACATCTCCCCGCCTGATTGGCTGGACACTTTAGCCAGCAACCAGTCATGGGGTGTTTACACAGCTGGGTGGCCATGTGAAAGATAGGGCTCATGCCTTGGAGAAACCCCAATACCACATCATATATCTTCTTAACCCCACCCCCTCATACCGCCCCCTCCTCCTCCAAACCTACACCTCCCATTCGCCAAACCGCTGCATGCCTTCAGTTACTCTGTTCTGAATAACCCTCCTTCTTTTAATCCAGCCTCAATGACCACGTGGCTCCTCTATCCACCCTCACCCATGTCAGCACCTTTCCTCTGCCCCCTCCCCTCCCCTCCCTCCCCTCCCCACACCCTTTCTGTCTGAGTAATGTCTGTGTTTACTTTCTAAAAGAAGCACACCCATTCTTTGCTGTGTATTTTTAGGGTGCCATGTTTCATTTGTTTTAAGAGTCATATTGTCAACTTTGCCATATGCTCAGATGTCTGAGTTGCCTAGGAGACAGATACCATTCTTTGATGAAGATGATGATGACCATGTAGATAGGAGTGGAGTACGTTTGTGCTTCTGCACTGTGGGTTTGTCCCTGTGTCATATGACTAAATGTGAGCTTGTCTGGGTTTGTTTGTATGTGGCTTGAGGCATTATTTTTATTTTCTCCTCTTTACACCAAGATTATTTATTATTATTTATTTATATTTATTATTTAGAATAGGTTAGTAGAATAACACCATTTGTGTTACACAGATCAGGGTTTTTTCAAGAGCAAACAAGCTTGAAAATATGCACAGCACTGAAGAGAAATGCCACTAACTCTCACATAAACAAATAAAATATGTAACCTCCCAGGTGAACTGCTGATAATAGGCAGAGCTGCATCAGCAACACATTGAGTAGCACCCGTGGATTTCCAGCCAGTTTCATCTTATACAGCCATGTAAAAAAGAAAGTTGCAGTGGCCCAGTCAAAGTCCAGACATCAACCTGATTGAAATGCTGTGGCGGGACCTTAAGCGAGAAAACGATCACTTCAAGTTATTGCTAAAGGTGGTTCTACAAGCTATTGAATCATGGAGTTTTTCACAGGACTGCAGTCCTGTGAAAAACTAAGTACACTCCATGATTCAATAGCTTGTAGAACCACATTTAGCAGCAGTAACTTGAAGTAATGGTTTTCTGTATGACTTCATCTGTATCTCACATTGTTGTGAAGGAGTTTTGACCCGCTCATCTTCACAACGTTGCTTCAGTTCCTTGAGGTTTGTGGGCATTCATTTATGCACAGCTCTCTTAAGGTCCCGCCACAGCATTTCAATCAGGTTCAGGTCTGGACTTTGACTGGGCCATTGCAACACCTTGATTC
>VUQI01059098.1:0-19274 GCA_015106735.1 Paratilapia polleni
AAAACAGAAGAGAGCAGAGGGAGACAGGACAAAAAGGCACACCTATAGGAGAGAGACAGGGTTAATAATAGCTAATGACTAAATGCAAATGGTGTATAAAACACATGGAGAGTGAAAAGAAGTGAGGAAGAGGAAGTGCTCAGTGCATCATGGGAAGTCCCCAGCAGCCTAGGCCTATTGCAGCATAACTAAGGGATGGTTCAGGGTTACCTGATCCAGCCCTAACAATAAGCTCTATCAAAAAGGAATGTTTTAAGACTAATCTTAAAAGTAGAGAGGGTGTCTGTCTCCCGAATCCAAACTGGGAGCTGGTTCCATAGGAGAGGGGCCTGAAAGCTGAAGGCTCTGCCTCCCATTCTACTTTTAAATACCCTGGGAACCACAAGTAAGCCTGCAGTCTGAGAGCGAAGTGCTCTATTGGGATAATATGGTACTATGATAATATAAAACGTGCCACATCAGCGTTCTCATAGCTAGATTTGGAAACTCTGGATTGACTTATCAGATGGTGGTTAACCACCTTTGATTGCATGAGCCAGTAAGTGAAGCCACTTACTGATTGTGAAAAGAGATACTAGTTATGTTGAACTTATTTCATAGTACAGGCATTTTCTTTCTATTAATATGAAAGAAGGCATGATATGGAAGCAAAATGGCACGAAATCTCAAAATTGACCAGTGCATGAAAAATAAACATGTTTTGACCTGTAGTGTGTCTCGCCTTAAAGACCTCAAAGAATGAAACCTCTCACCTGTTGTGGGTCATGTGGCTCTTAACGAGGTGTCCGGCAGCGAGAGCGGCCATCAGGGAGAGCTCTCCTGCCAGGACTGTGGCACAAACTACACGGGCCAGCTGACGGGCATTCTCACCTGGCTGGTTTGGACTGGTAACGCCAAGCATCTGCAGGTACAGAAGCTTTTGTGTTAGGAAAACAGAACACTGAAAACTCATAAACAAATCCAAATAAATTTAAATGTAGGTGAGACTACCTGCAAACAGGCCTGCTGTGGTGGCAGGTTGGTGCCTCCTCCCACTGTGCCGAGTTCTATAGAAGGCATAGTGCAACTGATGTACAGGTCCTCCCCACCTGGACCGACAGCCTCCATCTGAGTGATGCAGTTGGAGCTCCCCACTGTCTGAGCCGGGTCCTGAAGCACAATACAGACGAATCTTTGTCTGTTCTTTCAAATGTTTGTTACTGCTGTAACAGATACTTATCCAATGCCACAAACATATTGTTTCACCATTTAAACCTTTTATCTTCATCTGGATTCTTTTTCCAACTTGTATAAAAATGTGCTAATGTAAGGTTCAATCATCTTCAGTGCTCTATTACCTGTCCACAAGCAATGTAGATAGCAGCTACAATGTTGGCAGCATGAGCATTAAAGCCACCTATACTGCCAGCCATGGCCGAACCCACTAAGTTCTTGTTGATGTTCAGGTCCACCAGATCAGCTGTACTGCTCTTCAGCATCTGGAGACACATTAAAGGCTCATTTTAATGTCATTTTTCAAACTGTGGAAATAAGGAAAAACTGGGGAAGTGAACCATGGCTGAACTGTGACTGGATTCCTGTCAGAAGCTGGCTTTGAGTTGTTTTTACCTCCTTGACCACCTTGGAAGGAATGGTGGCCTCACACACGACAGACTTGCCCCGGCCCAGAATCCAGTTGATGGCAGAAGGCTTCTTGTCAGTGCAGAAGTTGCCACTGACTGACAGAACTTCCACATCTGGATGCTGCTGCTGGAGCACGTGCAGAGCATGCTCAGTCCCCTGATGAAAATGCCACACAAAAAATACTCAGCACTGAACTCAGCAGTTGAGTAACAGGACTGAATTATGGAAGACTTCTCATACCTTGGAGAGCATGTTCATACCCATGGCGTCGCCCGTCTGAGACTGGAAGCGAATATATAGGTTTCTCCCAGCTATGACCACCAATAGCTTCTCCAGACGAGCAAACCTACAAAGGGTACACACTCGTTATGATCTGTGGGCCCTCAGATGTGCCAAAAACACGATACTGTGTTCATTTTTAGTGTCGTCAGTCAGTCAGTCACAGCTCTTCTACTGACCTGCTTGTCCCGTCGAAGGCCTCTTTAATGATGCTAAATCCGTCCGAGGTCTCGAGCCAGACTTTGACCTCTGCTGCCCGGCACGCTGAGGGCAGCCTCACCAAAGGACCCCTAGTCATGCTGTCAGCTAGGATCCTGCTGCTGCAGCCCCCGCTCAGCTGGACAGGAAGGAAAACACTGTCAGCATGATGCATGCATGGAAACAATAGCAGCTAGACCTACGTACAATAATATTCCATGACTGTGAGGGTAAAATTTTCATGACCTTACGTCCTCTAAAAATGCCTGTGTATACATTAATAAAAATTAACAATCCATGTCAAAATTTACCATTCAGGGGCGAGCTTTGTCATGTTTATTTCAGTTCACCAAAATGCAGCTGAGACAGTTTATAAAAGATAGACGTAGCCACATTAACATCATCAAATCGTGTCGTAAAGCCTCAAGAAACTGACTGTGTCTGAGGGACACTGCATGCTCATATGGTAGCAACTTGTCAGTCACAAGGTAGCCACACCATACAACTCATACCCTGCTTCAACCTCCTTTTTGACTGTAATGGAAACCAGCAACTGAGTCCATAAACTCATCAGTAAAGTGTTGACTGAGGTCACAGATCAACTAGACTTTTTTTTTTTAGCAATCAGAGGAGTTGCCACCTGCTGGACATCATAAAGAATGCAGGTTAAAGGCCCCTACACTTTGGCTTTTCCTAACACCCAGAAGCTCCATTCATCTTTGAGGTACAGCCTGTCCTCTGCAGTCTGGGCTTATTCCTTTACACAGTGCTCAAAAACCCATTTAGTATAGGTAGCTAGCACCATCTCTCACATGCTCTAATTATCAAATTTAGTATACAGTGCACAATCTGCATGTGCTGCATCCTGGACTTTCTCAAGTCATCCCTTATTACTTATTCACGAGAGGCCAGACGTTATTAAATTATCAATTTCCTGGCAATCCACAAATTGATATATTTCTTTGAATTCTTGCCATTTTTCAGTGATGCAATTACTCTGCCCAAATATTTAATTAGTATTTACCCAATACAGAGTTTCCTCAGTCCATTTTAACTGAAACACATTCTTTTATACACTCTTAGTGGTGTAAATTCCCATGACTGGTCCAAAACTTTGGGGGTTTTACTTATACTTCCAAAAATAAATTCATTTCCAAATTCCATGACTTTTCATGTTAATTTTTTTTTCCCATGACTGTACAAACCCTGTAGATTTATTTAATCTAGTACAAGATAGCAACTATTCTTCCCGGGCTCCACAGTAGATACACTTACAAAAAGTGCCCTACATCCTCGGTTGGTGCTGGCTACCAGGCAGCCTTCTGTGGTGGCCAAAGGAACGTGAAACTCCTTCTCATCCAACAGAAGAGGGCCAGCCACTCCTACTGGCACCGGCATGTAGCCGATGACATTCTCACAACAAGTACCCATCACCTGCAGGGCAGAGACAATACAAACTAAATATGTTCAAAAACTAAATAAACATGAATGAACATTAAACCATTTTATTTGGCAAAAATGTAAATGTATATCTGATTAAAAGAAACACAGACACAACTGAAGGTCAGCATCTGGTTTTTCAACAATAAACAGGCCTACACTTTGACAGGACTGTCAGTACCTTTGAGTAGTCGTAGTCCTTGTAAGGCAGAGAACTCAAGGCAGTGGGAACAGGAAGTCTGGATGATAATATTTCTCTCCTGATGGCCACACCCCTCTCTGGAGTCTCAAGGACAGCTTCAAGTTTATAGTTTGGAATCTTACGCGAGGCTACAAGGTTCATCACCTCTGTATCACTCAGCAAATGGGCACCTCTCTGGAAAGGATCACACACAAACCAATGATTTTTTTAAAAGCATCAGACAAACACAGAACATTAGATATATATATTTACATTGTGCATTCAATCTAACTCGGCAACTTACCTGGGAATCCGAGAGGATGGTCATACATTCCTCCAGAGTTCGGGGCTCTGGAGTACAAATATTTGGAGGAGAACGCTGTGTCTCAGCAAGGGAATCCCCACAGCATGCACCACAAGACTCATTCTGAGTCACATCTGTTGCAGAGGTTTCAGGAGAGACAACTCAAATGAAACAATTAAGCAGTTACTGATGAAAAAAAATTCTGATGCAAGTACATGTTATTAAAGCCAGAATCAGCCATTATGAAACTCACCCTCCTCTCTAAATGATATGTCAGGCTCAGGAGAAAGTTTCAAGTCAGAAGCAGCGGCTGAGGAGACAGGGCTGGTTGCCAAGATACTATTAGTTGTCTTCTGGGGTTTCAGGGCTGGCAGGGACCTCCTGCAGCAATCCTCTGCTACCCAAGGCTTTGGACCGGGAGTGGAGCTTATAATGGGACTCTTGAGGGAAAGCGAAGACTCTGTCTCTGTTTGCTCAAAGAAGACGTATTTTACAGCCAGAAGCAGGGCAAGACCAAGGGTTATCACTTGTTCCAGGTCGATACTGGTAGATGGAGAGAGACACAGTCATGAATCAGTCGACAGAGGAATCAATAATGCACGAAATCAATAAGAGTACATAATCTAGTGTTTCCCAGAGTTTTTTTTTTTTTTTTTTAAATCGTCTGAGAGAACGATGCCTTTTGCGATCAATTTATTGGTGGAAAATCCCCTTAATCTAAAACTTCCGTTGCTGCTGACCAGCTAGCCCCAGACTTTCTCATCCAATGTTTACCCTACTGGCTGGCTTGCTGGCCAGGGCGCTGTAGAGCTGTCACTGTTAAGCTGCTTCTCCAGACAGGCTCTCGCCCAATGATCAAACTGACTTCAACCCAACAGTCCTGGACTGCGGCTGGCAACAGCAGTCCTTGTTCTGCTCAGGAGATCTACTGCAGCAGGTGGAGTACTGGTTCATGTGCCGGTACGCTGAGCTCATCATGGCTGCAGAGCAGAAGAAGGACTACCAGCTGCAGTCTAAGATAGCGGAGTTGGGAGTTTATCCACAGGCATTTGACTACATTGCGCCATTATTTGTTAGTACCTTGGCAACGAACACATTTGAAGAGAACAAATTTATAACCGGTATTATTTAATCACTCATTTAAGAAAGACACACACTCGTGTGTATTTCCCAGCTCCACCCCACGGCCACAAATAGAATGTAAATCTGAGGGAAACACTACAATGTTCCAATGTTTACCTGCTGAGTTTAAGAGGCAATATGGTACTAGGAGAGTCGTGTGTCTTTACTACGGGCCCTTCCACTGTGCGATTTTGACCCGAATGCTCGGCTGTTAGTCGAGTGTGAGCGTGAACCAAAGCCAAGCCCAGAGACTGAAAGATAACGGCACACAGGCATCCTCATTCAGACCTCAATGCTTTACAGTCTACATTGTTGTTGACAAATCAAAATATATACATCCCCAAAGACGGTGGAAGCTCACCATGATGATTTTAACCCTTTGAGTCACAGGATTGGGCTTGTTATCCTCTTCCTCAGCGAGCACACGGGAGAAATGGCTCAGCTGCCAGATGGGGCGGCCCTCACGGCTTTCCCTTGACAACTACACACACAAACATGCAGGGGTGCACACACACAAATATAGTAAAATTCAAGCAACTTATTTCCTCATCTTCACATTTCTTAACTGTTACATGACTCTCTCACCTCCAGGACCAGGGAGACACACGCAGGGAAGAATGTCATGAAGACAAAGTAATTGGCCAGAACAGACATGCAGCCAAAACAACACATGATCTCTAACTGAGGCACACCTGGAAAACAACAGAAAACACAACTGATTTCTCATTTTCCAGTCAATTAACTATCACCACAACATTTCTAACATACAGAGCATTGCTGTTGTGTATGAGGAGAAGGAGTAGCAATCCTTACCGGACATGGTTCCGATTCCTATAACCAGACACTCAACCAGAGCATCTAGGGTGAATGTTGGGCCCAGGATAGCCATGCCCTGGGAAATGTTCTCCCTCACCTCCTCCTATGCACAAGACACGGGATCAATTCATCAGTTAAAGAGAGTTTACCTACATTCCCTACGTGAATAGGATTACAGTTTATACATAAGGTAAGAACAGGTGTGTGTGAGATTACCTGAGAGTTTGAGCTGAGGGCAAATTTAGCCAATGCGCAGGCTTTGGACAGGTCAATAAGCAGGAGGAAGAATGGCAGGGCTTCGCTGCAAGCAGAGGAGACAAATGTCAGTCAGGGAGTAATGTGGAATAATTTCCTGCAGCCTCTGTTTTATAAGTGTCAGCTTACAATTACAGCTCAGTGTGACTTGGGGTTAATGTTAAAGGGCTGCACCGCTTCACGTGTTTTACCATTAAATGGTCAGACAGTACACTACATCATCTTGCTGACTGTGTTAACTGCTTGAGCTCACTAGCGTATTAGTGGCCTCCTGTCCAGCTACTGTTAACTACACAACTGATGTAGTTTGGGTAGTAGATATGCACTGGTGTTAAAAACCTTTTACTAACCATCATTTGTTAAAAGAAGGGCTCCTCTTTAGTTGACATGGAAAAAAGTAATAACTGAGCCTTTTGACAACAAAGTAAAGTGACAACAATTCCCTGCTGTCTTGATTTTGTATTGCCTGAAGTTGCCTCACTGTCCATTCTGTCTGCTAACGGAAAACTTAAAAAAAAAAAAAAGTGACTAAAAGCTTCGGTTTGGTGGGATGCACTACCAGCAAACTGTGGAACTTTCTTTTCTTTTTTTTTTTAAATAAACATCAAAAAATAGGAAAATCCTGACACACAGTATGTTTTTGTGAGAAGAAAGCATTTTATTAACGATAAGGCAAATATCCAAATGTCAGTTTTAACGCACTATAGTGCAACCTGTGACGAATGTGGATAATTTAGAAAGATGTAACAGTATTATGTTTACAAGTGCCTTAGATAACTCCATCCGCTTGGTAAAACAGAGCTAACATTAGCTTACTAGCAGCTAACTAGACATGGTGTACTAAAATAATTCTGATGATTTTTAGCCAGCTAAAGGTATTTTATCAGTCCTCAGCTTGGATATCATGTGAGAGTCTTTTCCCCTCCAGTGGGCGTGGTCTGCATAGTATGATGCACTGTCTCGATGTGTCATGGACCACTCTGAGAACCACTCTCCTACAGTATACGTGAGTGCATCAGAAACACTTACTTAAGACCCGTCAGCTCTTTCCCAAAGAAGTGGATGACCACTGTACTGAAGACAAAGCTGGAAAATACTGTAAATAACCCTGCGATACCTGCAGAAAGAAAAAAAATGTTGATACTTGCTTAGCTGATATGTTTTTTAGCTGCCTGAGGCCTACGTAGCTGTATGTTTGTGTTACAAAATGTTATACATTAATATAACGTTTTACATTTAAACCACTAATAATACCTTGTGGCAAACTGTGACGTACATATTCAAATAACTGAAGATGCCACTAGTACAACAAAAACTGTGGCCACTAATCAATAAGGATATGCAGATACATGAGAGAGATATTGCCACAATAAAGCTGTGTGATGTATGAAGAAGTGTTATTACATTCCAGGACTGAACATGCTACAACTACACTCTACAACAACACATCATACTGACCTAAAATATATTTAGATCCCAGTTGTCGGAGATTCTTGAACTGGAAATAGATATAAATAATGGCCATGCAGCGAGTAACTGTCAGAATGATTATGTCACTGCTGTGGATTTTCTGCAAGATGACAGACACAGACATGTTTCATTGTTAGTGTTCAGACACAACTCCAGCAACATGACTTTCTTGATTGTGAGAGCCACACCCGCCTCACCTCCTCCTCGACTTTGGGGCACTCGTTCCACCTGCACATGTGGTTGCTGGTTGCTAGACTGTTCATGGACATGAGGCACACAGTAACAGCCAGGGTCCCCACTATTACCTCCCATGGGTGGGAGGCCACGAGCAGGCCGTGGAGTCTGAACAGACGTGCCAACATGGTCTCAGGATGACTTTCGGCTACATAAGGTCACAGCATCACCTGCATTACAGAAACATTGCTCAATGTTTATAAAGAGCTAAATGTAGCGAGTACCGACTTCTGTACGACTCTAACGCCCCAATACAGCTTATTCTTGATGGCCAACTACAGTGAAAGACGAGCGTTAAGTTTTATATCCACACTTACTCACCCGAGTGTTGTCAAAAGGATTTAAAAACCAGTTAGTATTTACATCTAAGACGCTAGGTGGTCTTAGCGATATTGCTGGTTAGCATTAGCTACATCTTAGCAGGCTGAGGCTAATGTTAACATCAGTTAGCATTAGCTTCGTTAACTAATTTTACAGCATGTCACCGAAATAAATTAATCCTTCAGGTTCATTACACTTTTTTATAACTAATGTTTTGTATTATTATAAAATCCATGTACATACAAAGGTAAGTTTCGTCGTGGTCAGAGTCCTTTCCATGGTGATAGTGCCCCTCCCACAAATCGCTTATCTTGCTACACTGCCTAATGTAGCGTAATGAAACCAATATGGCGATACGGAAATCCAGACGTCACGAATGACACAATAGGTATTGGGTGTGGCCATAGGTGACGCGGAGGCTGTTTTTTTAACAGAGTTTTTTTTAAATAACTTTATTTAGATCGCTGTCATAATACACTTTACAACTTTGCCAATTTCTGTAAACAGAGGAGAAGCAAAAAACAAACCAAAAAAAAACTAAACACAAGTACTCAGTACAACTGAGTATATACAGAATGTTTTGTGACAATAAAGAGAAAACAGATATATCAAAAAGAGAAAACAAATATGAACTTATACAAGAGGTATGCTTAAATGGGTATAAATGTGTGTTTTTTAATAATTCAGTGAGTCAGTTCTTATTGCAATATTTTTTTTAGATGTGATAGTGTTTTAAAATATAAACCGGGCTCTGTTTGTTTAAATGTCAAATAAGAAGGCAATCTTTTTAGAATTTACATTTGATATATGTTAAATTTTGCTCAAATAATGAGCAAATTAATGATTATAAATTATTCCAAAAAAATGTCACTTGCTTGTTTGTTTTGTGTTTGCGTGTGTGTACTTGTTTAGAGATCTTTGTGAGGACAAAAATTCGCATAAAGCTAGGCTCAAAACGCGGTTTTACGGTTAGGGTTACAATTAGGTTATGGTTAGGTTTAGGGTGAGTGTTAGGGTTAGGCATTCATTTCTGATGGTTAGGGTTAGGGTAAGGGGCTAGGGAAAGCATTACGTCAATGGAGTTCCCCACTAAGATGTCAAAACGAGTGTGTGTGTGTGTGTGTGTGTATGAGGTTCAGGGTGGGGGGTGGTGGGTAGGATGGCTCATGAAGTGATAATGCCACTGCGTCGGCCTGATAAACAGTGTAATGCAGCCACCTGCTGAACTCTCACCATCACGAGCCCTCTCAACATAAATAACCAACCATTGCAGCACTTAGCTGCAAATGTCAGACCTGGTGGGGGTATGTGTCTGGGCATATGGTGTGTGTGTGTGTGTGTGTGTGTGTGTGTGTGTGTGTGTGTGCGTGCATGTGTGTGTGGTCAACCTGCCCCCTGCTGGTAAGTCTGGTGAACCCCAGTTGGGTGTGAGACATATCAAAGGTAAAATTCCCAATATGGCCTGTAGCATCTTGCTGCCTGCGCTCTCTCTCTCTTTCTCTCCCTCTGTGCGTTATGATGAGAGACATCAAGCTGCAACAAATCTGCAGTCATTGCTCAACCTGCTGCAGCTCGCTCTACTGCCATTACCCCCTACAGGCCGAAAGCTGCCACTGCATGCAGCTCTGCACAGACTGAGAAATTGTTTTCATTTCATTCATCTGGTGTAATAAAAGTAAACTGATGTCATTTACTCTAGTCAATCTAATGAAAAACTGAGTGTGTGAGCTGAATGCCAATAGGGGATTCAACTAGCAGAAATTTAAGATCTTGAATACACTCACAGTTTTCCCTTTATTCTTTTGATTTTTTTCTCCTCTTTTACATCTTTCTTGTGTCTAAAATAAGGATCTATCTTTGTATCTCAGGTTCACAGGTTGCCACTCGTCCTGCGTTCTCTCGCTCCATCTCTGTGACAGATGAGCGCAGCCTGAAGAAGATGGGAGTGACCACTGCAGTCATACCTGACCCCTCAGCCTCCTCTACACCACTCAGTCCCGTTCGCCTGAACTCAACGCCCGAGTGATGTCTCTCTCTCTCTCTCTCTCTCTGTCTGACACACACACACTTACAAACACACACCGTGCAAACACAACTCAAATACAGTGTCAACATTCACCAGAGTCATGTGATGCTATTCCTCAAATATGAACACACCCACATGCAAACAGCAACAAGATCCTACAAAACACTGTTAAACATTTTTGGGAAAATGCTTCTTTGCTTTCTGCAGTGGAGTATGAGATCAATGCCAGTCTTTTTTTTTTTTTTTAACCTGAACAAGTTACTGGTCCCAGTTACGGAAAAATCGATTGTTTTTGTATGACTTTTAAAATCATGTGAGCTTTAGAAGTGTTGGTAGGGAGATTTTGTTACCTTTGGAAAGAGCCAAGCTAATTGTTCTCCCTGTTTTCTGTCTTTGTGTTAAGCTAAACTAACTGGCTGCTGGCTACAGTTTCTGGTATCGATCCCCTCATCTAACTCTCTGCCAGAAAGCAGCACAGAGCAGTTTCCAAAATACTAAACTATTCCTATTCCACCAAAGAATTATTCATTACTTTTTATTCATATGTACTTGTTATCTTCATTTGATATGAAGTATGTTACTAAATGCCGCTCAAATGCACAAGAACACACAAGCGCCTTATGTCTACTCAGACATTTTCTACAAATAACCTTCCAGTGTCCCCAACAGTCTGCAAACACGGTGCATTTCATCACTTTCTCTCAGTTCCTCAGTTATAGTGGAGTACAGGACCCCCAGCAGGGCTCTCCGATTGTTTCCGAGCCCCCAACCAGCAGCGTACAGACAGATGCATAAGGAGTTTAATAGAGTGGATCTAATGAGAGAGCATGAGAGAAGGGGGGGAGGGCTGTCAATGCAATAGATCAGCTCCCCTGTCCACATCAGCCAATAGGTCAGACCAGGTGTATTGACAGAAGGTAGTGAGGCATTGTATTGGTTCCTTGATCGCTGAGAGCTGCAGATGGGTCAAACCGGCGCTAAACTTCAATTATGTGTCAATGATGTGACCATTTATAACACTATTAGCTCAACTTATTTATATACATTTAAAAGGAGAATGGGATCTAGTCACTGGGGATCAATAACGGCAATTATGAAAATTGAATTGATGTATGCTGTATAATGAAGCAATGTTACACTTTGCTGTTGCCTTTTTTTGTAAAATGATTGAATTTCAAATGAATCAAGTGGAAAATCATGTAGAAGTTACACTGTATAGTCTTTTATAATGGATATAATCAATAAATACAAATTCTATCTAATGTGAAGACTCAGTTGTGTCCTGATTTCTGCCCAGCAAAAAAGCAAAAAAATTTACTCACTGGGCACATTATCAACCTTGTTTGACCAGTATCGACCTGCAAAGATGGACCAGCTGCTGGCATATCAGAGCACTCACATGTAATCTACTCACCAATTTCACACACGTGTGCTGTGTGGAATTAGCTCCAGCAGCAGCGGACGTGAAAATATTCACCCACTCAGTCCAGTGGCTGGTGTGTAGCCGTTTTCCCCTCTGCAAGACAACAGAGAATTCTGATTGTTTAACGGATGAGGTGGGTGTGCGTGCACGTCTTGTCATTTTATTGTCACTTTATTATTCAAGACTTCAGGACAAAAGCGAGGCTTGTCATGGAGAGACTTGAAAGTTCCTGTGATTGACAGACGTGGCAGCTTGCTTTGAATGGCACGCCAAATAGCTCGCATTATGGGGCTCATTATGGCTTCTTTTATCCATACAAATCAAGAGCCAGCATGACAATTTGTTATTAGATTCCCAACAAAGTGCTGCAGACGTGCCATCGCGCACACACACACAAACACTTTACAGTAGCAGCAGGAGGCTGATATGAAAGCGCAAGTGCTCACCACAGCCAGGAGGGTTCACAAGTGCTGCAGACAAACTTCTGGGTGCACTGCATTAACATTACCTCTGTCTCTTTTACTCCTTTGTCTTTCCTATTAAATTTTCTCTCTCATTATTGCCATCGCCCCAGTTCTCCTCCACCCTCTCTCCTTCCTCTCCATCCTACTCCTTTATTCTCACTCTCTCATTCTTGAATCCTCCCTTGATCTTATTTCTTTCACCCCTCTTCATTCCTCAAGAGGGTTTCTAAAGAAGATGTACTGTGTTCATTTTATGGAAATCTTCCCCATGGTGCATTATCATAGATCCTGACCCTGTAGTGCTGAATCACCCTGCTATTCCCAGTTCACCTGTCAGACCCCACAAATAGCATTTTCGAGGAAATACGCAACGTTCTCCAGAGCAACACCGCTGCCATCCTGCACAGTCAGTTTTGTGGAGCCTTGAGATGGACACCACACAATAAAGGCAGAAAAGGACAGTGGGGAGACAAAGGGGTAAAGGCATGGGAAATGGGAAAGATTTTTGACAATAAGACAGTTTTAACAAGCAGAAACCAGTTCGAGTTTGTTCTGGCAGTTTGTTCTGGCAAAGAAAAGCATGAAGAGCTGGTGTGTGTGTGGTTGCAGACCATGTGTGTACATAATTTCTCCTGAACCTTAATGGCATTTTGCTTAACCACACTGATGAACGAGCTTCTGCTCCAGATCAATACACGCCCTCCATTCACTACACAGACAGTAATGCAACCGCCTCATTTGTTTGACGACGTGGTGCGTGCACGAGCCCCACAACATTTTACTCGTGTTGTGGGGACCTAAATCTGTGAACACAATGAATCACAATATGAAGGACAAAAATCAAGCCCCCGTGATGTCATGTTTTAAGGTTAGGGTAGGATCTGAGTAGGCAGGCTGTAGTTATGGTTAAGGTTAGATGAGTGTATGTATGCTTTGAAGTTATCAAAAAACAACTGTGCATGTGTGTGTATGTCTTTGAAATTGTTTCCCCATTCCCACTTACTCTGACCTTAAATGAGAATGACCATTAAGATACAACATTTGGCATGTCTAACTTAATCTTAATCCACATGCCAGCACTGATTTGATAAAGGCTCATTGTGGTTGTGTGTGAGCGTGAGACCTGAAGAGATACATAGCCCTCACAGAATGGGTGTTAAGTGAATTAAAGGGCCGGTTAGTCTTCGTAAATACTATCATAAGCATATTTACCTTCCATTGTGTTGCTATCATTGTCTGAAATGTCGTGTGTGTGTTTCTCTGTGCAAATTCCCATGGGTCTACGACTTGCATAAGATTAAACGGTGAGGCCAAGATGCTTGTGTTCCCTCATTACAGTGTCAGCAATACAGTTTTTAGCTCACTCAACCACCTAAATGACTTTAAATCCTCCGTGTATTAAGCCCTACCACTGGGAACCCAATTTGTAACCTCTGCCCAGTAATACGTTAACTGGACTTTATCAGGGGACAGGCAGAGTGTAAAATTCATACAGTATCTGAGAGAACTAATTGAGCCAATTAAGAAAGTGAATATGGATTACTGTGGGACTGTGAACACACACAACCCCTCTGGAATAGAGTTGGAGACCACTGCTTTCACGCGATAATGATTGTCATTGCAAATGGATGGTGGTGCAGGGTCTCAGTGTGCTGCACAACAACGCTCCGGCTGGCCTTGCATTTACACTGATGTGTTTTCATTACTGTAGCAGCTGATCCCAGGGCCGCTATTCTGGGCAGTAATTAATTGCATGCGGGTAAAGGAAAAGTCAAGGATAAGTGTTAAAACTGTTCCTCGCCTTGTACATACCCTTACTTCACACATAAACACAGAGGCAGCACTCATTTCTCACACAAACGCACATTTGCTTGAGGAAACAAAAGGCGAACGAGTATAAACAAGAAGATACGCAGCAGAAACTTGCACAAAAATAAGAGCCTTGGGTACTTCATGCTTTAAATATCTTAATCAGCAAGCCCATAAAGTCACCCAATTTTAATTGCACCGCCATGACTATTAATTACATAACAGCCATTGCAGTCAGCATGCCCATATGTTTGCTAATGGGAGAGGATGGATTAGAATAGTGAGTGGAATACATTGGAATACAATGGTTTTTATTGATCTACAAAGGTAGAATTACATTTCTCCTCCAGGATGTACAAACACAAACAACAACATTTTTTGTTTGAGTTCTCCATAGAACAACAGTACAAACAAATGGCAGGAGACACTTCATATGCTGAAAGAACAATGAACCACATTATTGTAAAGAAGCTCCATAAAACAAGATTAATGTAAAACAAAAGATAGTTCAGAGACTCCAAAGACAAAGTACTGTATTCCTGTGGAACAAAAGATGCTTCAAAGAGTGGGCTGAAGGAACAGCACACTTGTTTTAACTGAAATGCTCTGTCTGTGTCATATAGAGACAATATTGGGCTTGGAAATGGACAAAATTTAATCTGCAGCTGTTTCTGATAAGCAGCAAGCTATATTTTTGTACTGCATTTACCACAATTCCTACAGTTTTCTGCTCCCTGCAGTACAAAATACTAAATAATTACATGCACCCACAATGAAATATTTACATGGCATGTTCTAATGTTGTTTAACAAAGGGGGATTACCGCTTGCTTTCTGTTTCCACCACCAACACTGTTGTTTTTTAAACCATGAACACAGTCATTCCCTCAGCGTTATTTGTGTTTCTGCACAAATTCTCTAATGTCAACAAAGCAGCCATTGTTACTCAACCTATAACTTCTAACTAAACAAATTTTTGTACCTAAACCTAAGCAAACCTTAGTCGTGACAGTAACGATCAGAAAATGCTGCTGTGAGTCACTGTAAAGGGCGGTTACCATCAACACATTTTGTAGTAACTCGACTTGTTTGAATCTGATGTTGTTGTCTAGGGGCCTGTACTACAAAGCAATTTCAGCATATCCAGGAGTTTCTCAGTTAAAGCGGCCACACGAAGTTGGTTAGCAGCTCAATAACTCAAACCAGCGTTTAACAAGTGATGGTGTTGGCAGCATCTGACCAGTCACACACATGGACAGGCCTATTAGGAGCACAGCGGTGGATTTTTTATAGAAGGCAAAACTACAATAACAAGAATAATGTGAACAGGTTAAACACATAACACTGGCTGAAATTAGTGGTGTGTGTGTGTGAGAAGAAAAGTATTAAAAGCACTGTATGAATGTGTGTGCGCTTTAAGCGCTTTAGTCAGTAAGACTGGAAAAGACCTACTGAAGTCTAGCCTATCTGAAGCCAGGAAGGGAAGCTGACAAAAAAGCAGAGTGTGTAAGTTAACGGACCAATCAGTACTACAGCTCTATCATTAAGACACAGGAGAACCTGAGTATTGTTATTCCATTAAATTTATGTTTCGATATGTGCAAGATAGTTTTTATTCTTTCACTTGCAGCCCTGGTGGTGTTTAATGGTCTGTGAGCAAGTAAAGAAAAATTATAAAAACATAATTCAAACATAGGCTTAGGTGCAAATCTGATACAAGGTCAATAGGTACAAATCGGTGCCCTGTTTTAGGATCATATATTAATGCTTATAGAACAATAAAATATTTTTAAATTGCTAGCAGCAAACAGAAAAGAATCAAGAATAAACTTTATATAGTAAGAATCTATAATTTCGTGCTGATGACTGAAGACTTCAGATGCTCTTAAAAAACTTCAGACCTTCTTAAAATCAGGACTGGTGATGCTATTTTCCAAATTCCAATTGATTGATCAGTAGTCAGTGATTTCATACCTGCTGAACGTAACCTGCTCTGGAGCAGGTTAGGTCTGCAGCATAAGTTACCATGGGGATTTACCCCAGTAAAAAGTGAACTACATTCATACATAAGAAGTGAACACTGAAAACCCAGGGTTAAACCTGAAGTTACCTTACTAAACCCCAAATCCTGCTTTGCGGCACAGGCGTCTGGTCTAACTAAATAAAAGTAGAGCCAACAAAGACGTGCAGTAAACCTGCATTTTACCTACTGCTCATTTTGAAGTCTTATTAAATTGAACGTGATGTTCATTTCGCAAAATATGTCCCCATATGGACTAAAACGGACAACAGACAGGGTATAATTTAGTGAATGGCTACCTTATGAACAAATCACTACAGTCGTGTCCTCTGTTTCTCAGTTAAATCCACCACTTCTATTGATGTCTGGTTTTTAAAAAAAAAAAACAGCCATAATGTTAAAGTCAAGAGTTCAAAACTTGACAAACCAAAGAATGATGTCACGGTGGCTAAATCTATCTTTAATATACAGTCTATGATTGTAGGTACCACACAGTTTGTTACTCAGTGACCTTACAAAGGCAATTTATGACTAAGAGCAACAAGCACAAAACAGCAGTAAATAAATTTCAGCCCAGTCCAACCTTTCATGCCCTCTCACTTAAAAGTTTTGTTAAACTTTTTTTTTTTTTTTTTGGAGAGATTTACAGCACTCTCTGTCCAGTAAGTGCAGTAAATATACCAGCATCTCTAGCTGAGCATAAAGAGCGAAAACAGGAGGAAACGGCATATCTGACTCTGCCAAAAAAAATAAGCAAACAACCACATTTCCAAAAAGACTTACACGTGAAAGCTGTTATTTATGAACACCATACTGTATTATACAGGGCTTACCTTTTTTATATTTGTGCTGTTTAACTTGTGTGGCTGACTTACACGTCATGCTGACATGTTGCTCCTAACTGACAGTAAAGTGGGACATGGGCAGATACATGGCGGCAGGTCATTAGTTTTCAGGTGACAGCTCAGGGTGACAGTGAGGCGCTACTCGACCTGAACACCGGCGAAGAAGAATCCTTTCATTTTTCCAGACCAGCTGTCACTTCTGTCTCGATTACCACCAGGATTAGTATAACACTGCAACAGCACTTTTGTAGGGTCAGTGTTTTTACTTTCTGTTTCTCACTGAATTCTCAGGCTGATAAACAGAGACTACATTTCTTTTGTTGTGGATCAGCAGGGTTAAGCTTTTGACTTGTTTTTGTCTGGGGCTAAAGGGTGGACTAACTTTTTTCACTTCTCTGAGATAGACTGGCTGAGTTCTTCTCTCAAAGACTGTATTTCAGCCACACTATATTTTTTATAATATATGATTCCTTCCCCTTATTGCCACCTTTTAAAAGTGTGTAATTGTATATCAGGGTGTGTTATTTGTAGATGTAATTTGAGAAAAACTAATGCAGTCTTATAAAAAGCTAAAAAGTCTTAGAGAATATGGTAATGACTACCGAAGTCTTAATTCCATATAAACGCCCACATGCTTTTTATTCTCCTGCTGCTCACATAACATCTATTACAACTTTCCATAGCTCCAGGCCAAGCTCTCCTCCTCGTCTTTCTTTCTTCTCACCCTCTGTCTTTCTCTGCTTCTCATCTGTGCTCATTTTCAACTTTGCCACTGCACTCTGTGTTATTTCAAAATCAAAGTAATAAAATGGATCTTCAGTGAGATGATTTCATTGCAAGAGAAGGTAGGGAGGAGGCTGTCATTACTGCATCATGCGGAGGGGACAATGAGCAAAATGAGAAACAGAAGGAGGAAGTGAGCAGGGAAACAAATCAAAAACACCTGGCTGCCTGGCTTACTTTTATTTCAAGCTCCAGACAGATCTATAGCTACTGCCTTAAGGAAAAATCCACTGTTGGATACTCTTAGATTGTTATAAGTCAACAATCTGTGGCATTCAGTGGATTGGAGGAGTTCATTTGTCATGGAGTGCTGGCATTTTTACTCTACAGTGCATTCCTATCTTTGCAATTGTTGAACAGTGGTGCAAAATCTTACATCTAGAAAGAAGCTTCTGTTCTTTGGTTGTTGCCACACATGTCAGTGATGTTTCTGACAAAAAAGATTTTTTCTGCTGCTCAGCTAAATAGACATATTTTTGATGGGACGTTGCAACATCTGTGTTTGGACAGCCATTAATGGGAAACAGGACTCTAAGTCGGCAGCCATACTAGCAGCTCTGTGATGTATTTACACTGTATCTACACTGATGTTGATGTTTAGAACACGTAATGTGACAGTTTTGGCATGCTACCCATCTTTGTTTAGCTTGTCAGCACGCTAGCGTTTCCTTGTAGGCTCTAAGCAATGTACAACTGAGAGAAATGTTGTTAGTTTGTTGGTCATAAATAAAAAGTATTAGTCCAGTTGGAGGTGGCTGTGGCTCCAGAGGTAGAGCAGGTCGTCTACTAATCGGAAGGTCAGTGGCTCAATCCCTGGCTCTCCTAGTCTACATGCCGAAGTTATCCTTGGGCAAGATACTGAACCCCACATTTCCCCCGATGCATTCATCGGCGTGTGAGTGTGTGTGTGTAAATGTTAGCTAAGCATCTAGTATGGAAAAAAGTGCTGTATGACTTGGTGAATGTGGCATGTAGTATGAAGTGCTTTGAATACTCAAAACTGAGTAGAAAAGTGCTATATAAGTACCAGTCCATTTACCTGTTCAAATTTTAACCCAATGAAAAGTCAGTAGATCACGACATATTACAATTATGTAATCCAATCCAATAATTAATACACTTAATCTGTATTAAATTATCTATCAAATAGTTATTGAGCCCACCCAGCCATCAATCCATTTTCTCAGCTGCTTGTCCAACAAGGCTCATGGACAGGCTTAGCGCTTATCCCTAGTTATGCTGCAATAGGCCTAGGCTGCTGGAGGCTTCCCATGATGCACTGAGGGTTTCTTCTTCACTCACTTCTCTTCACTCTCCATATGTTTATATACCACTTTGCATTTAATCATTAGTTACTATTAAACTCTGTCTCTCTCCCATAGTGTGTCTTTTGTCCTGTCTCCCTCTGCTCTCTTCTGTTTCCCCTCACCCCCAACCAGTTGCGGCAGATGGCTCCCCCTCCCTGAGCCTGGTTCTGCCAGAGGTTTCTTCCTGTTAAAAGGGAGTTTTTCCTTCCCACTGTCATCAAATGCTTGCTCATAGGGGGTCGTCTGACTGTTGGGGTTTTCTCTCTAATATTGTAGGGTCTTTACCCCACAATATAAAGCACCTTGAGGCGACTGTTGTTGTAATTTGGTACTATAGAAATAAAATTGAATTGAA
>VUQI01059104.1:0-13003 GCA_015106735.1 Paratilapia polleni
TCAGTTTCTCTGATTTTGCTACTCATAGGTATATGTTTGAGTAAAATGAACATTTTTGTTTTATTTCACTCATGTGGAATAAATGTTTCAAACTCCAACATTA
The DNA here is from genome assembly GCA_015106735.1 of Paratilapia polleni. Lineage (NCBI taxonomy): Eukaryota > Metazoa > Chordata > Actinopteri > Cichliformes > Cichlidae > Paratilapia > Paratilapia polleni. The sequence goes on from VUQI01059104.1 coordinate 104, forward strand.
CTGCAGCATCCCCAGATCCTCACCGATCCTCCACCAAATTTCACAGTGGGTGCAAGACATTGTGGCTTGTAGGCCTCTCCAGGTTTCCATCTAATCATTAGACGACCAGGTGTTGGACAAAGCTGGAAATTAGACTCATCAGAGAAGATGACTTTACTCCAGTCCGCTATGGTCCAATCCTTATGGTCTTTTGCAAACTTCAGCCTGGCTCTTCGCATGAATCAAGCCATTGGTTTCACCATCAGTGAAACCAATGAGTTCATACACGCCACTGCCACAGTCACTCTGGAAGCACTCGGGTATAAGAATGCTTGTAGAGGAAAGCCCCCCATGGTGAAAAAGAGGCTGGAAGGATGTTAGTCGGCTAACAAAGGTGCAGAAGGGTGTGATGAGAGACTGGTCCTGGATGAGTAAGAAATACAACAAAATGTCTATAACTGAGGCTCTAGAAACTACCAAACAAAGGCTCATAGCTCTGGCAACTAGGCTGAAGAGATACACCAGAGAAGCAGAGGCCAAGGGAATAAATGGCCTCTTCTCCAAAGATCCATCCAGGGTGTACTCTTAGCTACAAGGGAACAATAATACAAAGGCAGACCCAACCAGAGCTGAGACCGAATAATACTGGAAGAACATCTGAAAGAAGGAGGCATCACACAACACCAATGTCAAGTGGCTGGTTGACCTAAGAGCAGACCACAGGAGCCTCCCAGAACAAGAACCAGTCAACATCACAAAGGCAGACATCCAACAATGAGTCTCTGGAATAAAGAGCTGGACAGCACTAGGACCTGACATGATCCACGCCTACTGGCTGAAGAAGCTGACGGCACTCCATGAATGCCTGGCAGCACAAATGAGTGGGCTGCTACCAGCAGGTGCTCATCTAGACTGGCTAACACAGGGCAGAACAATTTTGATCATGAAGGATTCCCACTGACACTGACAAACTACTGCACGATTAACTGCCTCTCCACAACATGGAAGCTCCTCTTAGGCAACCAAGCTGAGTAGGCACATGAGTCAGTACATGAGCACAGCTCAGAAGGGTACTGGAAATAACAGCGAGGGCCAAAGCACCAGCTCCTGGTTGATAGAGCGGTACACCAGGCCTCTGAGATCTCTGTTCAGAAGAGCACATTCCTAGGAACAGCTAAGATACTGTGCAGGACCCTCAAACACCCAGGCCTCTGGTAGAGGACCCGAGCTTGAAGAACACACACACATACCACCCCAAGGAGGGTAAGAGGGAGATTTTCTATCCTTCGCTGCAAAAACAAAAAATGGAAGCCACCAGCTTTTCTGGAGTGGGACAAGAAGGATGTCAGAACAACCAGAAGTTGTGGAAGGTACAGAATATTCTCTGTTAGATATGGATTTGTGTGTTGATGCTGAAGTATGTAGGCCAGTCATTCCACTGAGTTCCTCCCCATATGTTTTACAACATGGAGTCTTTGGTAGCTCTGGTCAGAGGTCAGTTACAAATGGAGAAGCACCTTTCACCTTTTTTGCCTCAAACTTTGAGGTTTTTTATACTTTTTTAAAATGCTTTTGGACACACAAATGACACATAAAATGAAGTTTCAAAATATGGTGACAACTTTACTAAAAAATGTCACTGCACCTAATGAACAATGCTTACAAGCAAATTTTACAGAGACAGTAAGGAAGAATAAGCTTGCAGGAAATCTCAACTGGTGGCTAGACTATCATCATACAGAAATGTTAAAGAACATCAAGTAATTCTTAATACCAGTGGTACAATTGTATATCTGTATGATATACAAAGTAATGTTTGTAAATTAAAACAAAATATGGAATCTATGTCCCAAGAAGTGCTAACAGTGAAACAGACCCTTAACATATCTGTGCTTGCTACTGTCCGTGGCCAGACTACTTGGAGAAACGACAAACTGCAAGAGACTCTGAGGCAGCATCTCCAGTCAACTATGAAGTCTGATGTTAGAGTCAGCAGTCCTGTCAGTGAGCAGAGGACAATTAACAGGAAAATACCCAGTTAGGCTCCAGTTTCCATCATTTGGGCCAATGGATGATGAACCAGATCTCTTCTATATCTGGACAAATGTAAGGATTTTCTAGTTTTACATCCTCTGACAGAAGAATGAGGAATTAATGGCAACTCTGTGTAATGTCCTTCATGGAAATGTGAGAGATTTTACAAGTAAACATGCATACCTGGTCTGAGTTTCAGAAGAAGTTCCATTTTGCCCTTTTGTCAGAAGGCTATCAAGATGAATTGGCAGAAAGAGTGAGGACAAGAGTGCAGGAACAAGAGGAAAACTCAAACTGACAAACTCACCCCATGGACTAGAGCTCCCTTGCATTTAGCTGACAGAAAACCTAGGAAGCCGCTAGGCTCGACAGAAACTGAAATGAGCCTTCAGAATAAGACATGGCTTGTGCCTGTGGTGTGCTTGATTCAAAAGCACTAGCATTTCCTGTTCTACTGAAGTTGGTTAATATTCTTCACTGTTACGCAGCTCGATGTGTCAGGAGGGACATACTGGTTCACAGATGATGACAAAATAAGACTCTGCTTTGTTATGGACACTGTTCTTCGGGGGGAAGGGGAGGCTGGCCACACTGTTGCTTTCTTTTCGGTAGAAGCTCCTTGTACCACTGCACTATTCCCCACATTGTCCACTTTGGAAGACTTTGACTGAGTCCAGAGAGCCATTCCTGACTAATCCAGTACGCCTCAGACAGAAATCTTATTGGGTCGCCCCTCCTAAGCTGAAGGTAATGAAGCAGCTCATTGAGGACATGCTGTAGGATGATGTGATGAACCCTCCTGTTCTGCTTGGGCTTGCCCCATAGTCCTTATTCTCAGGGAAGCTGGCAAACCAAGGTTCTGTGTGAACTTCAGGAAAGTAAATGAAAACACTGTTATGGGATGGTTATCCTATTCCAACAATCCAAGAAATACTGGATAGTTTGGCAGGGGCTGCTGTCTTATCTTCTCTTTTCAAGCTGTTTTAGACAAACTCAGAGATGCTGGTGAATATGAAGAAGCTGTTCAGGACATTTCTCAAATTCTTGGGCCATGTGGTTTCTGCATTATGAGCTCATGTTGATCCAGAGAAGACTGAAGCTGTGTGTAACTTCCCAGTTCCTACTCATTTGAAGCTTCTATAAAGGTTCCTTGGTGTGGCAGGGTGTTATAATCGGTTTGTTCCCAACTCTTCCCAGGTGGCTGAGCCCCCAGTACCTTAAAAAGGAAAGATGCCAAGTTCAGCTGATCTCCTAGTTGCCAGGCTACCTTTGACACCTTTAAGGAGTACCTCACCAAGCCACTAGTGCTAGGTTAACCAAATTTCAATGCTCCCTTTGTGGTGTATTCAGACACCAGTGAAAGAAGTCTTGGGGTAATTCAAGTTCAAAAGACGGATGGTGTGTATGTATATATATATATATATATTTATAGACAGAGATAGATAGCTAGATAAATAGATAGAGATTTTTTTTAACTGAACCACTTGTATGTTGAGTTTTTTTCCTATTGCATTGTGCTTTGATAATTTCTGCTTGAAAAGTTCTCAGGGGTCGTGTGATTACTTGAAGGCATTAATCCTTCATTTGGGTATAATGACTTAATTCTAGAAGAAAATAGATCAAACCACTACAGACCTAACAATAATTTCCATTGTGAGCTCCAGATTATTTATTTCTGTACAGACTATGGTCAGCTGACCTGTGCTGTTGCTGGCTCTGAGATCTGCTCTTTGTAGATTTAGCCAACTGAATTCAACCATATTTAAGCAGATGTTACATGCGCTGTCACAGCTGCATTCCAAAGCCAGTATAAAGCTAGTATAAAAGGTGGAATTTGACAGAGATAAAATAAATAGCATCATCAGCCTAAATTTAAATTGGTACTGCTCCCTTTGATCTAACCCAATGGTTTTAAAAAATTTTCAGGCATGCCCCACTTCAGAAGCTGATTTTTTAAAAATCAGTCATTAACAATAAAAAGAATCCATGTTCAATTTAAAATCATATTTACTCACCTTAGTTTTACTTCATATTTTTCACCTGGTTGTCTAGCCCCCACAGTTTGAGAACCACTAACAATGACCATGAAAACCACAGCCTGCTTTACATCAGTCCAGCATGGCACATCACTGTACACTGTACCTCAATATTGCAAACTAACTAGTTTAGCACTAACTAATCTACACTAAACTCCGTAGTATTACCATTCAAACAACACAAAATGACTTCAACTTGTATTTAAAGATGTTTCACAACATCAAATAACCAGATAATTCAAATAATTTTTTTTTAATCAACACTGATGATGTATTGCTAACATTAAGATATTACATGTAAACCTAACATTTCCAGGTGATCAAATTTCACTTGCTGAGCAGTCATTATCTTCCTCTCCTTTCCTCTCTTTCTTACACCTTTCTTCATCTTCAAGAGTCAAGTTATCACATATGACATTAGCTTTTTTTGCTCCCTGGGAAATACAGACTCTATCTATGCCTTTAGCTAGCAGACACATTGTGATCCAAACTGCAAAGAAACTATTTGTGTGTTTGGTGATGTTTGCTAAGTTGTTTAAAATCTTTCATTTGAAATTACCTGCCACTTTAAACAGTTTCTCCATGCTCCCTCCTGTTTTATAGCTAATCTGTTTCTCCCAGGTTAGAACTGTGAAGTCCCCGGGAGTTCTGTATCTTAGTTTGCCTGTTTTTCCGCAGCTCCTGTTGATCTGTTTCTCCCGTGTTAGTACTGTGAAGTCCCCGGGAGTTCCATATGTTAATGTATCTATTTCCCTGTTAGCTCCTGAGTCCCTGCCTTTCTGTGTTCCCTCCGCCCTGGGTTGAGTAATGTTTTGTTTCTCCTGTTTAGCCTTCGTACTCCTGTTAGTTTGTTTTCTTCTTCTGTCAGCATAGTTGGTTTATGGTTAATTTTCTGTGTCGCCTGCCTGCTCTTCCTGGCGCCTTATTATTATGTTTGTTTTGTGTTATTGAACCTTCATTTTAATAAAGAATTGTGTTAAGTTACCTGTTCAGTTGTGGTCTGCATTTTGGGTCCTTTTCCAAGTAAACCCCTAACCATGACAGAACGATCCGACCAATACTTGGACCCAGCAGACCACCTTTGGTTCGAACGGCGGCAGGCAATTCAAACATACCTAGATCACATGTCTAAGTCTAGTTTTCGAGGGAACACGGCTGGTGTTAGGAGGCCTCGCTAGTAAGTGTGGACATAAGAGTGGCCAAGTCTCATGGGGCTCTAGTTCCCAAATCCCGTCCGCGTCTGTGGTTAAGTTGGGTGGGTTGAGCAGTCAGTCGGTTAGCCATCCACAAACTGTTGTGTCTGCAACTTGCCAGTCCGAGCCTGGTTCCTCCAGTGTCTCTCGAAGGAAGCGTGGATCCCAGCAGGGCCATTCCTCCATGCTGTGGCAGCAGCCCAGCACCCAAGCCTCACCATCGCAGCAGCAGAAAGCCAGCACTCTAGCTTCGCCGCTGCAGCAAGCCTGTGCTGCAGTGTCCCCAGTGATAAGAACGGATTGGCTCAGTTTCTCACCGGCCACCCACTCACCAGTTCCGCAGTCAGCCAGTTTCCTGCTGCAGCAGTCCAGCCTTTCATCGCTGCAGCTGCAGCCCATCACCTCGTCGTTGCTACAGCAGCCCAGCTCTCCACCTATGGTGATGCTGTGGCAACTGTTCAGCACTTTGGCCTTGAAGCATTAAGCAGTATCACAGGTCCTCACCTGCCTCGTCGCTGTCTAATTTTGAAGTTGGATTCAGTGGTTAGCACCATTGCCTCACAGCAAGAAGGTCCTGGGTTCGAATCCACCATTTCTCTGGGTCCTTTCTGTGTGGAGTTTGCATGTTCTCCTCATGTCTGTGTGGGTTCTTTCCAGCTACTCCAGCTTCTTCCCACAGTCCAAAGACATGCATGGGGTTAGGTTAACTGATGATTGTAAATTGGCCGTAGCTATAAATGGTTGTCTGTCTGTCTATGTTAGCCCTGCGACAGATTGGCGACCTGTCCAGGGTTTACCCTGTCTCTTGCCCTATGGCAGCTGGGATAGACTCCAGCCCCCCCGCAACCTTGGATTGGATAAGCGGAAGAAAATGGATGATTGGTTCTTGTCATCAGTGGTTGGATGAGTAGGTGCAAAGACCATCTCTGACAATGCCCAAATCATTATGGCTGATGACTGGCACCAAAACATGATGGGTTGCAGGGGGCTCCCAGTCATCTTTAGTGAGTACCTACTGACGGTGGTCAAAGATGGGACAAACCATTATCACATGACAGGCTGTTGGGGATGTGTCGGACCAAGTCTGATGGTGGCATAAACTAGCAACTTAAAGGATCTGCTGCTATCATAATGGCTAATACCACAGTGCATCTTATCTCAGTTTGTTGAGCTGTTTCACCATCTCATCGAGGACCAACAGCATATTGCATATGAAAAATATACACCTTTCTTTCATCTTTAAAAAAACACGTTCTCAGATTTGTAATCCAGGCTGTTTCCACAGATCTGCAATAAAGCACAATAAATCCAACATTCAATTCAATTCAATTCAGTTCAATTCAATTTTTATTTTTATAGTCAGGATCTCAAGGTGTAGCCAGGGAGAGGAGGGTGTCCACCTTGGGAACCTCAGAATAGTATTCCCGCTTTTTGGGGATGATGTGTTTCTATTGGCTTCATCAGAGCATGACTGCCAGCATGTACTGCAGTGGTTTGCAGGTGAGAGTGAAATGGATGGGATGAGAGTCAGTCTGAGGCCATGGTTCTCTGCAGGAAAATGGTAGAATGCTCCCTCTGGGTTGGAGGAGAGAGGCTGTCTCAAGCAAGGGAGTTCAGGTATCTTGGAATCTTATTCATGACTGATGGGAAGGTGGAGCGTGAGTTGGACCGGTGGATTGGTGTGACGTCAGCAGTAATACGGGCATTGTACCGGACTGTCATGGTGACGAGAGAGCTGAGCCGAAAGGCAAAGCTTTCAATTTACCAGTTCATCTGTGTCCCAACCCTCACCTTGATGCAGGATGATTTGCAGGATACCGACCCAAATGCAGACTTCAGGAATGGAGTTTAAACAAAAGATGAACCTTTATTCTGGGAAGGCAGCAGTCCAAATTATTGCAGATAACAAAGTGCATGAAAACCAATAGAAAAATATATCAGGGATAACCACAGGAACTCAGAAGGCAACGATACAACACGACAACGAGCTGAGGGGAGGCAGAGACTATATACACACATAAGGTAATTAGGGAAATGGGAAACACCAGGGTACACGGCTGAAACTAATCAGGGAAAACAAGACAAGGGAAGCAAAACTAAATACAAAGCATACGAGACCAGAGACTGTCAAAATAAAACAGGAAATAACTAAACACCAAACACAGAAACGGAGATTTGACAACAAGACACAGGGTAGGGTGAACAGAAACAAGATTGCAAAAGGTGGTGAAACTAAAACTAAGAAACTAAACAGGGAATATCAACAAGAAACAGAATTCAAACATAAGCAATAACCAGACCACAGATGAAAAGAAAATAATCAATAACAAACAGAGTTCAAGAAGTCCATGATTCAAAACGTGGGGTCAAAGACCCCAGACCATGACACACATATGGTCATGAAATCTGGGTAATGACCGAAAGAGTAAGGTCGCAAATACAAGCAGCCGAAAAGAGTTTCCTCCACAAGGTGGCTGGGCTCAGCCTTAGAAATAGCATGAGGAGCTCAGACATCCGGTGGCATCTCGAAGTAGAGGTTCTGGCATCTGGTTAGGAAGCCTCCTGGATGCCTCCCTTTGGAGGTTTTCTTGATACGCCCAATGGGGAGGAGACCCCCAGGGTAGACCCAGAACCTACTGGAGAGATTATATATCTCATCTGACCGGGGAATGACTTGGGATACCCTAGGGGGAACTGGAAAGTGTGGCTGGGGAGAACCTGCTGCCACCACAACTCAATTTAGATGATCAGGAGATGATGGATGGATGGATGGATGGATGGATGGATGGATAGTTCAAAATAACAGTTATATCAAGGTGACTCAACAATACACAGTGAAAGCTATGAAACCCAAGCAAAACACAATAAAGCAGTAAATCTACACTTAAATCTGGATAAATTTGACTTACTTGGCCGATTTGGTTGCTATTGAAATTCCCCATTTCATGTTGTCTGAAGAAAGGAGTCATTTGCAATGCAGAAAGATTCCAAATCTGTAGTCTTGGGTTGCAAATCTTTGTGTGCAGAGATTACAAATCCAAGTTTATGCTTTATAAAACGAGAGTTCAGATTTACTCATGGCCAGTTTAATTCTTCTTGACCACAGGGGGGCATCGTATTTATATAGGTTCTCAAGTGCAAGTAAAAAATAAAAGGGGAAAAGATCCACTAACAGCTTTTTGCTGTTTGACCTGTAGTGAATGTACTATGGGAAATTAAAGTTTTTCTATAATTATTTAGTAGAATGCTGCAACTGTATTCAATTTTCCACAGCCCAAATACATTTTGGACATTCTTTGTCAGCTCAGACATTTTTGTAATATGTAATTTAATGTGCCCCTCATCAAATAAGGTAAACTTGGGAAATGCAGTACACCAACTCTGGAGTCAGAGTTCTGTGCTTTGTACACACAAACGTTCATATATTAGGGTATTCTTTTTTTTCTCTCCATTGACATGTTTTTTTTTTCTCCTAAAAAAAAACTGTGCAAATACAATACAGCTTCTGAGACTGAGCATTGAGGTGTGGTGTGATGGGTCGGCTGGCAGACCACAGTAACACAGGGACTATGACTTTGTGGAATGTTGTGTTTCAAAGTAATCTGGCAATGCAAAAGAGCTCCGCATGGAGAAAAAAATTTCAAGCAATCAAGCATCAAGCATCGTCCTTATCCTGTATCAGTCTGTAGTTGCAGTGAAGCGTGCAATATGACAGTAGCAGTGAGGCTGCAGCAATAAAATATGAAAAAGTAAAAGATGTGAGTGTGTTGCAACATCTGAAATTATTTCTGGAAATGTATGAAACCTCGTAGATGATTATCCTTCTGCGTAAGGCTTTGGCCTGATTGGAGGTTTTATATCTATAAAAGCTTTTTTTTCTGTCCTGGTCCTGGATGAGGGGCCAGACAAAGAGCAGATCTGATAACCCCTATGATGATCAGAAAATCAATGGCCCAGTTTACCCTGCCCAGGACAGGGTTACCATGGTCCCACTCTGGAGCCAGGCCTGGGGTAGGAGCTCAAGAGTGAGCATCTGGTGGCCCGGCCTTAGCCCATGGAGCCTGGCTGGGCTTAGCCCGAAGAAGCTACATGGGTCCTCCCTACTGTGGACCCACCACCCACAGGAGGGGCCGTGGGGGTTCATGTGCCTTGTGGATCAGGTGGCGGTTGGGGTGAAGGTTCTGGCAGTCCAATCCCCAGCTTCCAAAACCACCTTGTGGCACATGGAATGTCACTTCTCTGGTGGGTAAGGACCCTGAGCTGGTGCGCGAGGTTGACAGATACTGACTACATATAGTCAGGTTCACCTCAATGCACAGCTTGGGCTCTGGAACCAGTTTCCTGGAGAAGGGCTCTGTTTGCCCTAGGTAAGAGGCGGTGGGCAGTGGTGGGTATACCTTTATCCCCCCACTTTGCTACCTGCATGTTGGGGTTTGTCCCCGGTGGACGAGAGGATTGCTTCCCTGCACCTTTGGGTTGGGGAACGGGTCCTGACTGTCGTTTGTGCATATGCACCGAACAATAGTTCAGGGTACCCAGCCTTCTTGGAGTCACTGGGTGGGGTGCTGGAGAGTGCGCCATCTAGGGACTCTGTTGTTCTGCTGCGGGACTTCAATGCTCATGTGGGCAATGACAGTGTGACCTGGAGGGGTGTGATTGGGAGGAATGGCCTCCCTGATCTAAACTTGAGTGGTGTTCTGTTATTGGACTTCTGTGCTAACCACAGTCTGTCCATAATGGACACCATGTTTGAGCATAAGGGTGTTCATAAGTGCACGTGGCACCAGGACACTCTAGGTTGCAGGTCGATGATTGATTTTGTAATTGTATCATCAGATCTGTGGCCGTATGTCTTGGAAATTCGGGTGAAGAGAGGAACAGAGCTGTCAACTGATCACCACCTCGTGGTGAGTTGGATCAGGTGGCGGGGGAAGATGCTGGACAGGTGAAGTGTATCCAAACGTATAGTGAAGGAGCACTGGGAGTGTCTGGCAGAGGCCCCAGTCCGCGAGATCTTCAATTCCCACCTGCGGCAGAGATTCAATTGCATTCCGAGGGAGGCTGATGACATTGAGTCCGAGTGGACCATGTTCCAGACCTCCATTACTGAGGCAGCTGCACAGAGCTGTGGCTGCAAGGTTGTTGATGCCTGTCATGGCGGTAATCCCAGAACAAGATGGTGGACACTGGAGGTGAGGGAGCCATCAGGCTGAAGAAAAAGTCTTTTCAGGCTTGGTTAGCCTGTGAGACTCCAGAAGCAGCTGACAGGTACCAGCAGGCCAAGCAGACTGCGGCTCTGGCAGTAGCTGAAGCAAAAACTCGGGTGCGGGAGAAGTTCGGTGACACCATGGAAAAAGACTTGGTCGGCCTCTAAGCGATTCTGGCAAACTGTCAGACAAGTCAATAAGGGGAAGCGGTGCTCTTGTCACACTGTATACAGTGGGGGTGGGATGCTGCTGACTTCAACTGAGGGTATAGTCAGGCGGTGGAAGTAACACTTCGAGGATTTCCTCAATCCCACTGTCACGCCTTCCATAATGGACGCAGAGTCTGGGGATAAGGGGGATGACTCACCTATCACTGGAGGTGAGATCACTGATGTAGTTAAACAACTCCTAGGTGGCAGGGCTCCTGGGGTGGACGAGGTTCACCCTGAATTCCTTAAGGCTCTAGATGTTGTGGCGCTGTCCTGGGTGGCACATCTCTGCGACGTCACATGGGGGTCTGGGACGGTGCCTCTGGATTGGCAGACGGGGTGGTGTTTCCCCTGTTTAAGAAGGGGGACCGGAGGGTGTGCTCCAACTATAGGAGGATCACACTCCTCAGCCTGCCCGGGAAGGTCTATGTCAGGGTACTGGAGAGGAGAGTCCGTCCTACAGTCGAACCTCGGATTCAGGAGGAACAATGCAGTTTTATTCCTGGTCGAGGACATTGGACCAGCTCTTCATCCTCCGAGGATATTTGAGCGTGTGTGGAAGTTTGCCCAACCAGTTTACATGTGCTTTGTGGACTTGGAGAAGGCATTTGACTGCATCCCTCGGGGTACCGGTCAATCTACATTCCTACCTATGGTCACGAGCTCTGGGTAGTGACTGAAAGAATGAGGTTGCAGATACAAGCAGCAGAAATGAGTTTCCTTTGAAGGGTGGCTGGACTCTCCCTTAGAGATAGGGTGAGGAGCTCAATCATTTGAGAGGGACTCTGAGTAGAGCTGCTGCCCCCATGACGTGAACCCGGATAAGCGGTAGAAAATGGATGGATGGATGGTCTTACCTGCATACAAACCTGCCAAATCAGAATCTACTTACCTTAACCTGCAGCCTATAAAACCAGAGGATACTCACTTGCCCTTGTACTCAGTGGTAACTGGACTTGGTCATTTGAAGAAAAGAGACTGGTAATCCTTTGCGCCAACGTAATATTCCTGAATTGCAGCAAATACTAATCTGTTCTGAAATTGTTCATTAAATCATTGAAGTTTTTCCCAGTATGTCCTATAGCTGAGTCTTTTGCACAAACATTGACATCTCCAGGCTTCTTGAAGGACACCCCAAAGCTCTTCTTTGGATGTTAGGTTTTGTTCCATTCTCTGTCAAGATGATCTGACAGTGTTTCAATAGTGTTGAGGTGGGGAGGCCAATCCATGACTGATAGTGTTCCATTGTGTGTTTTTCTGTCCAGGTATGCTTTTACAGCATTGGCAGAGTGTTTGGGTCATTGTCATTTTGAAAAATTAAGCTGTTGCCAATCAGATGCTTTCCAGATGGTATTGCATGGTGGATCAAAATCGGACTTTTCTGCATTCATAATTCCATCAGTTTTGACAAGATCCAACACCGCTGGGTGAAATGCAGCTCCAAACCATGACAGAGCGGTACCTTTCTTCTGATCTCTGTACATATTGATGATAATTTGAACCAGAAATTTTAAATTTGAATTCATTACTCCATCAGACCTGTTGCCACTGATTTTCAGTCCAGTTCATGTGTAATTTGGCATACCTCAGCCTTTTCTCCCATCCTTAGGAATGACTTCTTGACAGTAATCCCTTACACTGAGACCATTTCTGTTGAGGCTTCAATGAACAGAAGACAGATCAGCTGAAGGTTCAGATGCATCTCTCAGGTCCTGTGTCAGGTCTTTGCTGGATATTTTTCCTATTTCTTAAGGACATGACTTTCAGATACTGATACTCATCTGCTGTAGATAGTTTTTAGGTCTGCCACTTCTTTTGTTCTCCACTTATCCCATTTCCTCAGAATTTTTTTATTCTTTTTTTAAATGACACACTGCACACCATGCTGAGATATGTTTTTGGCTACTAGCTCTTTTCTTTGGGGGGGGGGGGCACCTTATTGGTGCAAAAATACTATTTTACGCCTGTCAAACTATGTTATGTTTGGCACTTTTCACAGATTCAACTAAAGAAATTTAAATTGTGTTTTTGCAACAGGCTGCTAAGCAAAGGGACTAAAAATACAATTTAAAATTTGTTCTTTGATAAGTTGTATGTTATGTGCAAACACAACACTTTCATCCCTTGAGTTAGGTGCCTATTTTATGCTTGAATGATTCATAGGTCAGTGGCTTAACAAACAAAAAACATTCCTCTGAAAATGGTCAGGTACAAGGACTGGACTGAAAATCTGAAAAAAAGC
>VUQI01059105.1:0-19644 GCA_015106735.1 Paratilapia polleni
CCAGAGCAGGTTTACCATGAAGGAGATTTTAGCGTTATCTGAGGCGTAGGTCCGGCGGAGCTGTCGGAAGACGAGAGAGCATTGAATCAAAAAGCCACAAGCCTTTTCCAACTCACCGGTGAAGGGTTCCGGCGTGGGTAATGCCCTCTCCGGCAATTCAGGGGGCGCAGGCGGCGGAGTCTGCGGAGCGGGGAGTGACTGGGGCTCCGTGGGAGTGGAGACTGCTGCGGAGGGTTTAGTTTGAGTGCAAAGGACTTGTAACATACTGCCTATCTCCGTGATCTCCTGGACCAAGACGTCCTGCTGCGAGGCGAGGCAGCGGAGAACTTGCTCATGTTCCCCCAGGCGGGTCCTGTGCGTAGAGATAGCCTTCTGGATCGGGTCCGGGCCTACTGAGTCCATTTTCCGGCCAGATCATTCTGTCAGGTCCGAGGGCTGAGGTAGGACTCACACGCAGGACACAGAATCAGAATTAATCGGTTTATTATTACTGACAGAATATATAAGCGAGACACAGTGTTGTCATCAAAAAACACTTTAGCACGATTGCATATCTGTGTTTGTAAAAAGACTTATGATGATTCATGCAACAATCAGTAAAAGGTCCAAAAATTAGGCTTCATGGTTTATCTGAAATTTTCACACATTGCAAAGCGTGCTGGATTTGACCCTGTGGCAGGCCAGTTCTAGTCTCCAGGACTTATGTTTGACATAAGGGTTAGAGCATCATCTCAGATTGTGAAATTTTAAATTGTTCTAAAATACACAGTTTCATTTTCAGAGTGCTTAGAGCAGCGGCAGTTTTTCAAAATTAACAAAAATACCAACAGGAATAGTTTTTCTAGTAAATAAAATGTAATCCACTGGGTCTTCAGTTGCTCATGCTGGGGCTAGATGAAAACTCTTGCTCTTGCAGCCAATAACAGAACATTTGGCTTGACTGAGACATTTTAGCAGAAACAGCAAAAGTGCATATATAAAACTGGTGGACTGCAAGGCAGCTGCTCGCTTGGAAATTAAGCACTAGCTGGTGGCAGCACTTACTGCATTTTTACATCACAAAGAGGTTCTTTTTAACAGTGGAAAAAGGAAAGAGACAACTGATATCATATGGTATGTCTGCCAATGCTGACTTTTCAGATCCAGATCCTGCTGGTCTGGGAATTAAACCAGCAACCCGGCTGTCAAAAGCCTACCTTTGGGGGAACTGTAATTAATCTGTTTATTCAGCTTTTTGTTTATTTATTTCTTATGTGCACTGAGCGGTATGATTGTGGGGGTAAAGTAAGGGTAAAATGAAAGATCCAGTGTATTTCATGTTCCAGCTCCACTATGACCTTATCTTTTCCCTGACAATGCAACTATACAGTAGATGCACAGATGGCAGATGGCCTGCACTGTCAGAGTTATGGGATCATGTCAGATAGATGCTGCAGCTCAAAGGGTAGGTCACTGTACAACTGGGCCCATGATCAGTGGTGCTGTGTGAAAATCTGAGGGTTTGCAGAGGTAAAATTTGAAATATGCCAAAGATCAACCTATGGGTGCCTACAGTTCTCATGAATAATCACAGCATCAGACTGTAATGGGTAATAGGTGGTGGGTGATTTTGCAGAGTAGAGCTCCTCAGCAAGATAAGTCTTTTACATAGTGCAGCTACAAATGGGCCCAGTTGTGCAATGATCTAAATGGAATTATCCTTTAAATCCTCACAAGTAGTGTTTGTTTAGTTCATGTACAGATCCTGACCGGGACAGTTAGATATTAATCAACCAACCGCCCAAACCTTATCTATACATACATGTGACATTCAGACATCTGTGTCATGCCACAAACTGTGGCAACAAGTGAAAAAAGAGCTTGAGTTAAAAGAGGGGGTTATGGTTGACAAGAGGTTACCACACCAATAAACGATGTAAAAGACGGTGCACCAGCACAAAAGCAGAAGAATGATGAAAAGGTAAGCGTCCAGAAACCACTTTAGGAAGAGGAAGAAAGATTTTTCTTTAATCCCTGTGAGGCAAAGCAACTTAATAGAAACTTCCTCTTATCAGGCATGATGCAGAGAACTTACCATTGCCTCTGCTTCACTTTGATGTGTTTTGTGAGAGAGCTCAGACTGCTTCACCACTTGCATGCGCATACACAGCATTGCAACCCTTTAGTAGGCTACACCATGCAATAGATACTTCCTGTGAAGATATTCTAAAAGTATTCTAAAAGTGCTGTGTTGTTCTTCTTCCTCCCATCTGCCTATATTTACACAAAAAAACAGAGTGAGTTTAAAATCAGATTCCCAGATGCAACAAAAAATATATCATTATTGTCCTTTAATATGACTCTGTCTTTCTTGTCTGTGCAGAAGTTTGAATTTATTTTGGTTTTTCTCTAATACATACAGGGTTAAAATTATACAGACAGGCTCATATATATACATACACCCCCACTAATATTTGGTTAAATGTCCCCACTTTGTGCAATGTACCAGTACCACTGGCAGCAAAACAGCCCCTGAGCATGATGCTCGTAGCATCATGCTCGTACCACCACCATTTAGGACAGCTGGTACAAGTTACAAGTTCTTAGGTTTTAAAGCCTCACCCTCTAAACATACATCTTGCCATTGTGGCTAAAAAGCTCTTTGTCTTGTCTGACCATAAAACGTTTCTCTAGAAGGCCTTTGGCTTGTGCATGTGGGCAGCTGCAAATTTCAGTCGAGCTTGAAGGTGTGGATTTTGGAGCAGGGGCTTCCTTCTTGGTCGGCACCCTCTCAGTCCATGGTGATGTAAAACTCGCTTCACTGTGGACAGTGACACTGGTGTTCCAGCAGTTTCCAGTTCATGTCAGGCTTGAGTCTTGGTGGTTCCTGAACATCCTAACCAATTTCTTCTCATTTGAGGGTGACAGCTTCGGTCTTCTTCCAGACCTTGGCAAAGCGGTGACACATCCAAAAAACTTGTACTTACATATAGTTGTTTGAACTGATTATCTTGGAATCTGCAGTTCCAAGATGGCTTTAAGAGCCCTTCCCAACTTGTGTAAATCTACAATTCTCCTTCTTAGATCTTCACTGAATTCCTTGGACTTTCCCATTGTTCTGAGTATTGGTCAATCCAATGAGTGCTGTCAAACAAATCCTTTTTATGCTGGCAAAGAGAAACTACCAGTTGTAGTCAATCATGATCACTAATGAGAAGTTAATAAGCCTTGGCCTTGTCAAGTTAAAAGACATTGTAGAACCGTCAGCACCACTTATTAAAAGATTTAAGTGATATATGTATATATTTAAGCCTGTATGTATAGTTTTGACCCTGCTTGGATTAGAGAAAATCCAAAATAAATTCAAACTTATACAGCCAATTTAAAGATGTATGCTGTACAATCATTCCACATTGAAAAAATGAGCAATTCAAAGAAATCACCGAAAGCCCAAAATGACCATGATACTCATGCCCATCATGACTGTATGCAAACCTCTGACCATACAACTGTATGTATAACATAGCAGCTTATCCAGAAAACAGGGGCACTCTGATCACATGTTAAAAGTTGACTATAGCTGGGTTTTGCAAGTTATTTTTCTGATCTTGGGTCTGGACATCATCAACAAGAGTAGAACTGTTGAATAAATTTACTTACATGGTCATCACATGTAGAGCCACAGCTCTCACTCTGAATGAAAGAAAACTACCTACCTTCTCAATCTGATGTTTTGAATGGAAAAAAAATTGGTTGAATTTTCTTCTACACTGTGCTTAGGAGTACTAAAAAAAAAACTGTTTTTTAGTTGAGAAGGACAGTTCAATTTTTCAGCAGGAATAAAGCCAGAGAAAGACGAGTTAGTTTTTTTTAAAATTCAACAGCAGACCACACCACTTTGCATATCTGGTTTGAAATAGAGTCATTAGAAAGATGCTGAAAATATTGTAACATTGGAATGGAATGGACATGCATGTTTATAGTGCTCTTCTAGTCTAGCGAACTACTTAGAGTGATTTACACTACAAGTCTCATAATTCACTTAATTCTGTGCAGTCTAAGCACTTTCTATCTCACAACTAAGGCCATTTTAGACTCACCAATTACCCCAACAATCATGTCAACTATGACTATGTGTAACTGTTGTCATGATCCTGGCAGACCCTGCTTCTCTCCCTCTCTCCCTCTCTTTTCTTTCTCTCTTTCTCTCACTTTCTCTACCTTTTTCAGGTGGAGTTTGGGGCAAGCTCTCTGGTGCTTTGTCCCACCTATGGATGGGGCTGCTCCTGCCTCTTGGATCCTGCTGGCACACTTTTTCCTCATCTACTCATTATCTCACTGGATTTAAGGACCAGCAGGAACCTCCATTGTCTGCCAGATTGTTGTTAGCCTTGTGGTGGTAATCATGCTCAGTAACTGTGCGCTTTTGCTCTGTTACCTTCAGTACCTTGAATTTGTTGTCTCGTCTCTTTTCCTAGGTATTCCTTTGGCTTATTCCCCAGCTGGACCCTGAAATGAACCTGAAAAAAACAAACAAACAAACAAACAAAAAAAACCAAAAAAACAAAAAAACATCAACAGCAGCAAAAAAACAAAACTCTGAGCTGTTTCTTCTGCAAATGCAACGTACCTGTTTACTCCAAGCCGGTCATGTCCTGCAAACAAATAAATCCTTCACTCACCTGAAACTCACCTGCCTGCCCACTCACCACTGCTCTTGTCCTCTAGAACCTCACCTCCCTCCCCCACCTGTACTACAAGAAAGAAATTCAAGTAAACTATCAAACTGCAGAATACTGGCAAATGTCATCCCTTTACTACTAACCTGTCGTCTCCTAACTGAGAGTACTCTGGCGAAACACGGTCCAGTCCTTGAAAAGAAAACCTTATCTGAGTTATACCTACCTGCCTCCAAGCTCCTGTGTCTCAGTCCCTGGCTGCAAATAATAAAATCTATAAAACTTCATTAGTGTCTGGGGTCTTGCATTTGAGTCATTTTTTTGCTGGCATTATGACAGCTGTATGTGTAATTGTGTTATGTAGTTCTAAATTATTTGCACAATCTGTCTGACTGTTAAATATATTTCATGGCAAACAAAATCATGCCAAGTTGTGTAGTATTGTTCAGATGGACTTTTTATATGTAGATTCCAAAAAGACAATGTAAGGAGACAGAGATGGAAAACAGCACTAAGAAGAAGAGACTAAACCAAAAAATATATTTAATATAATAATAATATTAAAGTAACAAATTACTGAACCAAAAAACTATTCAGTCCTGTAATTATGGAAGAAATCCCATTGGTTTTTACATTTTACAGTTAGTTTTTGAAGGTAGACATCACAAAAGCATCTGCAGATTTGTAATATACATTTTACACATATGTTAGCAATAGCATGCTTACTATCAGTATGACAAGCATTTTTGTATGAAAACACACATTTTTAAACAAGTATCCAATATCAAAAATACATGTTTAAGATTTGTAACAAACCAAACCATTTGGTTTCAAAATTAGTTGAAAATCAAGTGACCTATGACAATTTTTAATTTGGATAAACCTTCTGTCTTCTGTAGAACTTTGTGCATTAGGAGGCAATCCTCCACCTGTTCAGTATATCTGCTACACAGATGCGAGAAGGCTTTTTGATCTATACAGGTCAATGCTATGGCTAAGTCACACTAGAATAAAAATAGGGCCACATTCCCCTTGAGACTAGGAAAAACTGGTGGCTGCCAGGTGATTGCATTGAATTTTTTCGCATTTGGTGACCAACTGCCTAGTTGAGGTTGCCACCACTTGTGATCACAAGTCAATTGCACAGGTTGCCTGGTGGGAGGCAACTTGTCTCCAAACAATCGCAGTCCGACTCAGAC
Organism: Paratilapia polleni; assembly: GCA_015106735.1. NCBI lineage: Eukaryota > Metazoa > Chordata > Actinopteri > Cichliformes > Cichlidae > Paratilapia > Paratilapia polleni. The sequence goes on from VUQI01059105.1 coordinate 5,858, forward strand.
TGGCTGCAGTCACTCTCAGACAGATTTGCAAGGTTTGCAAATAATTGCCATCTAATTTATAAACACAGATAGATTGCCAACATGTTGCAATCAATCTGAGTCAGTCTGCACCAATGAGTGCAACTCGTCTGCGACGTGTCTCTTTGCAATAGAGGGCTCAACTTAACTGGTTGTCAACTGGTTGCATTTTGGTTATATTCCTATATAAAAGCACAGTTGCCGAGCGTCTATATCATTTTGCAGTTAAATAGCCATCCTGCAGCAACTACATCACTAATTGTGGAGGAATTTCTGAATTTCAGTTTCAAATCTTTGAGGTTCTGGAATGTAAGTTGTTAATGTGAGTTTCTGTTTAATGTGAATTTACGTGTATATAAAACAGAATCAGATTTGCAACAGACAGCAACAGATTTGGAATTTTCACCAATTTATCACAGTTAATCACCATATTATCCCTAACAGATTGCATGTAATTGCCAAATTGACACCATTCAATCGCAAACTGATAACAGACGGATAGCAGACCTGCTCCATTTTATTGCCATTTTATCACCATCTTGATGCACAAAAGTCACTCTGAGGATAGCAGCTGACTGAGAGTGGTCACAGACCTGGTTCCGGTCTTCGAAGCAACCATTTCAAAGGCAACAAGATTGCAAGTACATGGTCACAATAATTTTGGCCATGCCGCAATCTCCAACCATGGTTTTCCCTAGTGTGACTGTACCATTAAGGAGTAAAAACCGCAAGCTGTAAATAATCATATCACTGAAATGCTTGTTCTGTATTGACACTATGACTTAATGGCTTGTGATTACCATTTAAGTGTAGGTAGCTCTTCTAACACTTGGAAGGTGTTTTACATGTGTGTAGGTGGTTCAGACAGATACTATACACTTACTTGACAATAACAACAAAATAACATTTTATTTGGTATGTTACCTTCAGTATTTTCTGACAGAAGATGCTTGTGGAAGTCAGGCAAAGTACAGCCATTCAGGAGAAAATTGGAGTTTAGGGAGTTGGGCCTTAAAGAGACAGAAACTAAAGTATATTTTTTTCAGACAAATGATGAACCGAGGGCCAGCAAAAGATGTGAATGATGCAAGAGCAGAGTTCAAGAATAAAAATATGGAGTTGGAAATGAGCAGAATATGTCCCCTTTAGTGAACTTTGGTTTTAGGGAGGTTTTAGTGCATAAGGTGCTTTTGCTTAAAGAGGTGGATGTACAGTATACCTTTAGGATTTCTCTCTGCCATAATAAATCAATAAATCCAAGATGCCATTCCACATACAGTGATTAAAATACTTGCTGGTAAACTTGACACATGATTGCAGTACTTATAACAGACTGTGTAGAGTGGTGTGATGAAATATTAATACAATCATAACACAATGCCTTTGTGTGCTGTGCTAACACAGAGGTGGCAAATCCCCTGGAATGATAACAGCAATGTACTGCCATCACCATAGTGACAGTAGTTTCGGTTTTAATCAAAACGTTGTGATGATCATGAAATATTAGCTGGTCACATTCAAACAAGTAAACAAAGGCAGAAGCACTTGTTGTTTCTGCACAGCTACATTGGGAGCCTTGATTGTCTTTTACTTATGTGGCTCTCCCAATTTAATTAATATAGAAATGTCAGTCATTGTAATTTACAATAATTCATACAATCTTGCCATCATAAATGACAGGACTGTAGAATGATGGCTATATAATGGTTATATAATTAAACTGGCTTCAAATCTTTTGAGAAGTCTTTTTTGACACACAATTTTTTCTTAATATATTTTTAAGGCAATATGAACAGAAATGAAAAAAGGCAACACAGGTAAGACACAGACACATTATTTGTAGTTTTGCTTCTGTACACCAGAGTGGATTTTAAATCAAACAATCAAGATGTGATTGAAGTGCAGACTTCCAGCTGTAATTCAAGGGGTTTAACAAAAGTACTGCATTAACTTTTTAGGAATTACAGCCATTTTTATTCATAGTAACCATTTTCAGAAGCTCAAAATTAATTGGGCAATTGACTGACAAGCGGTTTCATGGCCTGGTGAGGCCTGTTCCCTTGTTATTTTATGACAAATGAAGCAGACATAATATCTGAAGTGGATTCAAAGTGTTGAAATTTTAATTTATAGCTTTTCACTATAATAAAGAGATGCCAGTGCAAGTGGGGGAGGTCATCATTAGGCTGAAAAGCCAAAAAATTAAACCTATCAGAGAGACAGCAAAAACTTTAAGAGTGACCAAATCAAAAATCTGGTTCATTCTTACAAAGAATAAATGCACTGGCCAGCTCAGCAACACCAAAAGGCATGAAAGACCACAGAAGACAACTAAAGTGCATGATAACAGAATTATTTCCATGGTGTCCCCCCCCAACAACATCTAACCAAGTCAAGAACACTCTTGAGGAGATAGGCATATCATTGTTAAGGTCTACAATCAAGATACGCCTTCATGAATGTCAATAAAGACAATTTATTGACTGGTTACACTCAAGAACTGGAAATAGGTCACTAGTGTTTATTGATGACATGACTGCTGATAGAAGCAGCAGGATGAAGTGTACAGGGCTATACTCTCAGCTCAGATTCAGCCAAATGCTGTAAAACTGATCAGACAGCACTTCACAGTGCAAATGGATAATGACCCAAAGCATACTGCAAAAGCAACCCAAGAGAGCATTTTTTTTATCAGTTATTTTAAAAAAAAAAGAAAGAAAAACTGAAGACAAAGAGGCCCACAAACAAGCATCAGCTGAAGGTGGCTGCAGTACAGGCCTAACAGAGCATCTTAAGGGAGGAAACACAGCATTTGGTGATGTCCATGGGTTCTAGACTTCAGGCAGTCATTGATTTCCATCTATTAAAACACTCTTTATATTTAAAATTATGTCAGTTTGTCCAATTAATTTTGAGCCTCTGAAAATGGAGGACGGTGTTTAAAATTGTCTGCAATTCCTAAACTGTTAATGCAAAATTGTTATAAAACCAACTGAATTAAAGCTGAAAGTCTGGACTTCAATCACATATTGATTGCTTGATTTAAAATCTACTGTGGTGGTGTTCAGAGGTAAAACTACAAAAAATAATAGTGGGAAAGGGATGTACACAGCAAGGATACACTGGACACATCACATCCATTATAACTCTTAGTACAAGGTCCCCCATCTTATCTTATCTTATAAATATAGATTAAGAAGGTGTTTTAAGAGAAAGAAAATACTGCACTACATTTAAGTGTCAGAATACCCTGTGTTTACAATGACAGAGTTGATTGCACCTATGGCTTTACCTGCCAGTCAAAATACAACTCCTTTTTTTCAGTTAAATATTATGCACTGCCACAATTGCCTCAATCAGTCAAACTGGTATTTTGATCAGAGGACTACTTGTGGTTCATCAAGCCATGTTCTGATTATTCGAATTCTAAAATAAACACAATAATAAAATGCTGGCATCACACACTAAGATAAATGTGATAGATTATCTGATGATGAATTACAAATTTCACTCACACTGCAAGATTAGAAAACAACAGTACATCACAGACTCCAGGATATTACTGAGATTATCTGTCTAGTGGAAGTACACATCACCTTGCTTTCTGACACACACAAGCTCATCTCAGACAAATTCATATTTCAGTGAAATCTGATTTATCCCAGATGCTGCAGAGCACCCAGCCCTAGTTGCTTATTAAATACATCCTCTGTAACTGCTGCCATGTCAGTCCTTCAGACTGTGAGACTGATGGGCCATTCTTGTAAGAAACATGTACAAAACACTGAGGTGGCTGCTTCACATTTGTAGCTGGCACAACAACATTGTCTGCAAAAGGTCCAAGACTGTAAATAAAATGAGTTTTTGTAGTTTCAGCAACTGAAACAGAGGAGTAAAATTATCAGCTGATCCTGATGTGTCAGGGTCAGAAGTTGGAATCTCTCATATGGAATTTTACTCAAATCAGTAAATTAGGTCAACTCTTGGTGTGAATGAGCATTTAGGGCAAGTAGGATATAAGAATGAAAATAAGGACAAATAATGCCTAAAATAAAGACAGATTAGCAGGATTTGAATGCTTATCAATGACAACGTGCGTCTTGCTTGGCTGTTGAACAGCTCACACAGTAGATTCGAATAGTACGGTTTGATATAGCAGAACAACAATTTTGATGTTTTTTTTGTTTTTTTTTTACAAAATTATTCATATAGGAAAAGATGTTAGGAAAAGATACAAAGACATTTTTCTGCAACAGTTCAGACAGCTAGAGGATATTAATTGTATTTTTTATTTTTTATTTTTTAAACCTGGTGCCTGTACACCCACTCCTTTTAATTCCCTGCAAAGTATAATGAAATGAAAAACGGAGCTGTTTAGAGCAGCATGACGCACTATGCTGGACATTTATTTGGCTTATTGCAGCCTCACCATGGCATGATGTATTGCAGCAGAGCTGTTTTGTGTCATCATTTAACCTGATCTACCAGATCAGGAAAAGGACTACACTCTGTTAAGCCTTGTTAAGATGTCAAAAAGCAGGTCCGTGTTGCATCATTCTCTTTCTCACACTACACTGTGTTACAGATTTTAGTTTGTTAATGGTGCTAAGAGTGACTAGTGAAGTGTGCTGAAATGGCAAAATCAATATTGTCTTTAATTAATAGTGTGGGAAAAGTAAACAGCACAGAATATTTGGTTTCTGTCAGTCTTGTATCAGGGGAAAGTGGGGGGTGAAGATTCTAATGGATTTTTTTTTTCATTATCACACACAGAAAGGTTTAGATTTTGATAAGGTGTGCTAGTGGTCCCCCCCCACCTGACATGATGAATAAACAACGATTTAGTCGTGCTATGCACAGGGGATGATCCACATACATGCTACATGATTAAAGTAGCACAGTAAAAAGAAGCATGGCACAAAGGACGGAAACTGAAAGAGCAGAATGAACTCTTAGCACCACAAGCCTCTCTGCTGGGATGTATTGACAGTTGCATCTTAAAGTAAAGTGTGGTTGTGTGTGAGAATATGAGAGCAAATCTCTGTTTAAGAAAACACAGTAAACAATGGGCAAATGAAGGCTCAGATAAGGCATTGTGGGATGAAACATACCTGAACCCTACTAATACACATAAACTAAAACCAGTCTGTCAGGTGTGATGGTAGAAATGCCACTTATCCAAAATGGTTATTAAGATATTAAAATTATTAAAAAGTATTCGGTAGCAGGCTAAAAAGGGAATCTACTATAATCTGGAGTATTTTATGGCTCAGTAATACTTGAGTAAAAACAGGATGGCAACCTCCTTGTGACTAGGAAAAATCTGCAGTTGCTCAGTGATTGAGTTAAATTTGTTTGCATTCTGTCACCAATTGCAAGTAGTTCCACCAACCAAATGGTCGTCCAGAGGTTGTGCATGCAACATCCTGAACCTCTGGGCGACCACTTTTGATCACAAGGCGATTGCACAGGTCGCCTTGTGAGAGATAACCTGTCTCCAAACAATCGTGGTCTGACTCTGACTGACTGGAATCACTCTCAGACAGACTGACAAAGGTTTGCAAATAATTGCCATCTAATTTATAAACACAGACAGATTGCCAACAGGTTGCATTCAATCTGGGTGACGCTGCGCTGATCAGTGCAACTCGTCTGTGATGCATCTCTTTGCAATAGGGGATGTGACTCAACTGGTTGCCAACTGGTTGTATTCTGGTTATATTCCTATATAAAAACAAGGTTGCTAAGTGCCTATGTCATTTTGCAATCACTGTCAGCAACTACGTCACTATTTGTGGAGTAATCTATCAGGTTCTGGCTGGACTCTAAATGTAAATAGTGAATATGAATTTCTTTTTAATGTGAATTTTTTATGTATGTAGAGGGCAACAGATTTGTGAGTTTCACCGATTTATCATAGTTAACCACTGTATTATCACAAACTAATTGCATTTAATTGCCAACTTGACCCCATTCGATCACAAACTTATAGCAGACTGACTCCATCTTAATACCATTTTATTGCTGTCTTGACGCACCAAAGTGAAGATGGCAACTGACTGCAAGTGATCACAGACCTGGTCCCCATCTTTGAAGCAACCATTTCAAAGGCAACAACACTGCAAGTTCATTGCACGTGCTTGCAATAATTTTGGTCCTGCTGCAGTCGCCAAACACTGTTTCCCCTTGTGTGACTGTAGCAGGCTCAAGGTCCATTTATTAGCTGTAAACAATCTTTATAACAAATAGTTTCCTTCCAGTGAGATGAAATGAAATGCAGTGGTTCAAATTTTGATTTTGTTATTTTATTTTTGAGCACTTCAAAGTCTGTAAAAAAGTTAAAGAAAGCACTGGTCATCCTTTAAAAGCATTAAAAATTTTGCTCACAAACAATAGATAGAGTTGTATGGCAACACTTCTTGGAAGTTTCCACTGCAGTGCCTTCATGGAGCACACAAATGGTACAAAGAGAATTAAATAACTGAATGACCACTGTAGCTGTTACCATCACATTACAAAACTCACAATGAAACAGCCAGGCCAAAACTAAGGTTGACCTTTTTCAATCAGTATGACCTCTTTCTGCAGAAGTATCAATCTCATCTCATACCACTTGCCATATGCCATTACTTCAGAATGATATGATGAAACCCTGCACAAAACAAATTACAAGTGGTCATTTTCTCTGAAATGAAGCAAATCACACTACACAATAGTCACAGAGATAGACACTCAGAATGACTGCTGTTGTGTGTAATATGTATGCCAGAGAGAACAGTTAAGCTTCTGACACTGGCTCACTTGAAATTTTTGTGATGCACAGTCTGGCAGAGATTATTCGCTGTGGCAACATCAAGGCAGTGGAAATGCCAGCTATAACCTTTGCACAGACCTATGCCAGTGTAGAGGTCATATACAGGACATAACATAACAGGATCTTAATAGCCATTTTAAATCATCAACACTTCACAGAAACAATATTCTGGGATTGAAGTACTGCAGTGTCTGGACATGCTAACATATTTACACTATAGCTCTCTGTGCAAGTATGTCAAAATTAGTCTCATAACAATTAGAACAAGAGCTAATGCTAAATGGTTTACTGGTTTCTCTCTGGTACTGAATTCTTTCAAAAACGTGGTTGTTGACTTTGGACGTGCAAAACAGCTCTGTCAGATGCTAAAAACACTTAAGCAGAGGCTTCAGATCTTTATGAAACAGCCAGTACTTAAAGAACACTTCACTTCACAATTGTGGCTGGTGGCCTATCTCTTTGAGGAGCTGCCCATTTAGATTATTACATTTTTTCCTGAAAGAGCTATGGTATGAAACAACTGCTGATTTTTTTCAGGGATTTTCAGGACTGGAAAATATGCTGTTAAAAGGATGATGGTTAAAAATCAATATTTGCTGAAAGGACAAACATAATTATGAAAGTACCTAAAATTGATATTTAAAATAGTAAAAATACATCTAAGTGACAAAGTAAAAGCAGTGTGATAATGTAACTCACATAGCTCATTGTTTAGCTGTCTCTCTTAGTTCACTCAACACTTTTATAGTGTTGTTTTTGGATGTAAAACAGGCAACAGCAGACAGAAAGATACCAGCATAATTGTGAAAATTAAAAGCGACTTAAGAGCCATATATGATGTGAGACTTAGTGATAATGCTACTCCATATATCATAGACTCTTTTCCTACCAACATATTAACTCATATCAACTAAAAAAATGTAAATTTTGTGTACACAAGTTATTAATGCTTTTTAAATTGAAGTTTTGATTCATCGCTCATCACTCAAAACAGTCTCACAGCATTGATGTTACCCTGTTTTTGGTAATTTTGTCAGAGAAGATACCCTTAGTCCTACTGGATATATGTCAAGACAAAGCAAGTGACAAATAAAATGCACCCTAAAAAATGACATATTTTACATGCAAAAGTAAACTGTATAATTAAGATAGACACTCAACCCTAGGAGCAATAGACCGAACATGTCAACAGGTGACAGTACAGTCCTCTATGTACTGTTTAAAGATATGTAACCTTTCAGACAGCTTAGAGTCTGAATGTCCAGTAACAGTCTGAGCATGAATGCAGATAAAAACAGTCATCTAATGAAAGTAGGGTTGATTTTGACAGTGTCTTGTCTGATTGGAAATCTTTCAGTGTTTTCAGACACCGATTTTAAATTCCCCAAACATTTCTGCAGCATAACACCAGCCATCTCTGAACATGGATTATTTCCAACATTAGAATATTCTCCTTATTCCAAGATGCACAATCCTTTTGTCTTTATTAGCAAGTATTTGCTATAGTGCTCCAGAAATCAGGTGACTGGCTTTAGTCGGCTTGCACAAAAAAATACAGTGTCAAGAAAAGTAAACAAATCCTTTGGAATATCCACATTTATGTCAAAACGTGTCTTAGAATATTATCAGATCTTCATCTAAGTTACAATTAGGAATATATGTTGCATCATATATGGCATAACAATACAGGCAGCTTGAGAAATACTCTCTGTAATGCTTTATATTAACCATCAATAACAGTTAGTAAGTTGCTAATTAATTAAGCTTTAGTTAATAGTTTTGTGTCTTAAAAACACTGAAGCAACAGCTGATCATGATTGCTAACTGAAAATTAGTTGGTTTGCAACCCATCTATGAACATTATCAGATGGTTAATCTAAAGTTGCTACTGATGTTTTTTTTTTTGTTTGTTTGTATTTTAAGTAATGGCTAAACTCCCTAAATGAGCCTACAGTATGTTAGTGGTAATTAAATAGGAGATATCTTAGGTGTCTGCCAAAAAATAAATAACGTGCCAATTTTACACAAGCATCAGGAGTCACACTGAAAATATTCTTGTTGTGGCTTTGGTGGCATGGGGTGTTAATAGAGCTTGGCTAATATTTAAAGTGGCAGCATTTGCCAACTTTTTTTTCCTTTTTTTTTAACGATGAAAAGGACTTAAAAAAAGAAACTAAATAAAAAAGGAATCTAAGTCAGCACTTTCCATTTAAATAGATCATTTGGACTCCAGTCTCACTCAGGCCCAGGATCTCATTATATTTATAGTAATATTCAAGTTCTGAATGAGCAATTACATCATAAAAACAAACACATAAAATGACTACTACAGAATACCTTCCAGGTTTTGCATTTTAGGGTAGAATTATGTCTTCTTAACAGTTAAGTAAGATAACGATGACTGTGATGAAGCAGAGTACATGGTAAATGAAGACACTGGCTGTGGTTATATAGGATAACAAGATAACAATTCACTATCATTTCACTGCATCAAAAGGCTACACGGCTCTGAATAAAGCTGTGGAGGCCATCAGTTAATCGACAGCAGCAGGACCGAGTATTTAGAGTGACAATCCCATAATGGACAGGGAAAAGGTCAAAACCCCAGCCGCTTGTGCTGTCAAATTGTCCTTGAGCAAGACACTGAACCCCCTGACTGAACAATAATTGAAGTAATTCTGTAAAAGAACACCAGCTACAGTTACTGTGTTGCTTGTAAATTTCTACATTTGGGTGGGTTATTTTGCAACCACAAATAAAGTGCACCAAAAAAGAGGTGCAAGAACTGTCTAGAAGAACAGTTTCAATGAAATGGCGCTGACATTTTGTTTTATAAATCAATAACAGCCAGTTTAACATTTCCCTCTTTTTGCCTTTAACTGTTCTAGCTATCAGTTTTATGTAAAGCACATTGTGTGCCTTCCCAGATCCAATGAAGGAGCTACATGAAATCCAGGGAATTTGGAAAAAAACACAATAACACTGACATACAGGGCTTTCCTATAACATAAAATAGAACAAAGGCATTTACGCTAAATCTGAGTACTTTGGAGTCTGGGGACTTCATGTCTAGAGCAAGCAAATAAATAAATCCCAGCTCTGACAGCCCAGACAGCCCTTGGTTAAAAGTGACAGCACATCAGCTACAAGCAAATAGAGGATAATACATCAAATAGTCATTAATTGGACAATGGAGTCAAGGGAACACTGAGGTTGAGGACAAGGTGCCTTCTTGTGATTGGCTTAATCAGGTCTGTAGGCATCCACTTGTTCCAAGTTATCAAAGAATCCTCTCTCTCAAACTTGAAATGCATGTACTGAAATATTTGTTGAAACTCCTTACTGGCCAAAAGTGGAATTGGAATACAAAGTTTCAAATGACTTTAAAAACTGCCTGAGCATTACTGTGGTTTTCATTTGGGCAGAAATCTGTAACTGATTTAAGCGCTCTCTCCTTTCAAATAAAAAAAATGAAAAAAAGAAGAAAGAAATTAATTTAAAAAAGAATTAATCAACTCTGTTTATAGGGCGAAATGATGTTCTCTAAACTGACTGCTATACAAAAATAATTCTAACCTTTCCGTTTGTAATCAGTTTGGTTGGTTCTTGTCATGGTTGTTTAGGACAAGGATCAAAGGAATTGTGCTAATGTTAACTCTAGAGTCTAGTAAATGTGTAATTTCTATACATTAACCTTCCACCCTCAATTGTGTACAGCATTTGCCCTGTGCTTAGAAATTGATTTTTCTTTTGTAGGAGTGTGTGCGTTTGACAGACACCATTAATCACACTTTGAAAATAATTTGCTTGGGATTCCATAGGATACATTTGTAATTTCATGAGCTTAGCCATACTTAGTATGCCACAAACTCTATCCATTTCTCCAGCCATCCATGCATTTAATTATAAGAAATCCTCTGCAAAGCCAGGTAGCCTTCTCAGTCACTTCACGTCTCCTCTACAGGCATGGAAACTCTGTAATCTATATATAACTGGTGACAACTTACCCGTGTTCTTACACACAGTGAAGTGTCATGCATATCCTGTGAAAATCTGCACCTCAAATATATTTAGAGGCAAATGTACTGTAATAGAAGGCAATGAAACAAAACTGTTTCATTCAAAAGGTATAATAGTAACTCTGTGACTCTTAACATAGTCTCTGACATAGCATGGCTTAATTTAGTCTGTATGACACGATCCTCTGTGATTCTGACAATGCTTTTAAAAATCTTTTTCCAACCATTTTATATCTGCTTCAGTGAGCTATTATGATTGTAACCACCTGCCTCTTAAACATGTATTAGGAAATATGGGTGTCCCATCATAATGTACCAGGCACACTGAAGCACAGGATTCAACCAGGAATCAGCCAGACACTGGAGCTGACAAAATTCAGTCTGTAAATATGTTTTATTCTATTGAGTGGTAGAAGTTAAGAATACATCTCACACATCTTTGCTTTAACTTTACCTTGCAAAGTAAAGAGGTTAGGCAATGGTAATCAGGGGACCAAATCACTGCGATGCATATGAGAGTGAGTCCATTTTTTGAAACTTAAAACTCTATTGTTTTGCATTTTTAATTAGCACAAGACTTTTTAATGCATATTATTATATTTATGTAACATTTTATAGTTATTACAATGATGCATCGATGGGGATAACACTGTTATTCCAAGAAAAAGGGTTCTTGGGCCCTTGCTCCTTGTCAGGGCATTCAGTGTGATAGTTTGAAAAAATGCCAAGTTGTCATCAATATTGAAAGTACAGAATATATATATGTATATATATATATATATATATATATAGCAAATGAACAGGACATGCTGACATTGTCAGAGTTAGAAATAAGGATTTTATTGGAAATGATGAATGTGTTCTACAAACTTTGCCTTCATCAAAAAAAAAACCCACCTTTTGCAGCAAATACAGCCTGGCAGACCTCAGGCATTTCAGCTGTTTTCAATTTTTCAAGGTAATCTGATGAGATTTCACTCCATGCTTCCTGTAGCATCTCCCACAAGATGGATTGGCTTGATGGAGCCTTCCTCCATACCATATGGTCAAGCTGCTCCCACAACAGCTCAATGGGGTTCAGATCTGGAGACTGTGCTGGCCACTCCATTACAGTCAGAATTCTGGCTGACTGCTTATTCTTTAAATATTGCTGACACATTTTCAAGGTGTGTTTTGGGTCATTATCCTGTTGAAGGATGAAATTGGCCCCAATCAAGTGCTGTCCACAGGGTATGGCATGGTGTTGCAAAATCTTGTGATAGCTTTCCTTCCTCAAAGTCCCTTCCACTCTGTACAAATCTCCTATTTTACCACCTCCAAAGCACCCCAAAGCATCACGCTGCCTCCACCATGCTTGACTGATGGTATTAAACACTGTTCTTGTATCTTTTCATTTGTTCTGCGTCTCACAAATGTTCTTCTGTTTGATCCGAAGACCTCAAACTTGGACTCATCTGTCCACAACACCTTCTTACAGTCTTCAAGTATCCAATGTGTGTGCTCTTTTGCCCATCTCATCTTCTTTTTTTTATTGGCCAGTCTGAGATATGGCTTTTTCTTGGCAATTCTTCCATGAAGTCCAGCATCCTGAAATCGCCTCTTCACTGTTGATGCTGACACTGGTGTTTGACGGGTACTATTTAGTGCAGCTGCCAGCTGACGACCTCTTTGTCTTAAACTACACACTCTCAGATATTTGTCTTCTTGCGCAGTTGTGCATCTGGGCCTCCCACTCCTTTTTCTGTCCTTGTTAGAGCCAGTTTTGCTGCTCTCTGAAGGGAGTAGTTAGCAGCATGGTAAGAGATTTTAAGTTTCTTCACAATTTCTCGCATTGAGTAGCCTTCCTTTCTAAGCACAACAATAGACTGACAGGTCTCTAAAGAAAATTCTTTCTTTCTGGCCATTTTGAGCCTGTAAACACACAAACAACTGCTGATGCTTCAGATACTAAACTAACCTAAAGAATGCCTTGCTCCCTTTTTTGCTCCCTTATTAGTACAATGGTTTTCAGCTGTGCAACACCATTGAAAAAGGGTTTCCTAATAATCAATTAGCCTTGTAAAATGATTAACTTGGATTAGCAGCCATACCAGGAGATTGATGCAGAGGACTGACAGTTGTTGATAATAGGCCTGAATTTAGATCATTCTTAAAAAAATCATCTGATTAATTCTAATTCTTTGTGAAATGGATAAAATTGTTTGTGAATTGTATGAAAATGTGTTATTTTGAAAACAGAGAAATGTGCAAGTAATCCCAAACTTTTGACCAGTAGTGTGTGTGTGTATTATTTCAAGCACAAGAAGACTCCTCTCAGGTGGCTCAGAGTTGAGTTGATCTGCAATTTTGATAGACAACATGAAAAGGCATAAAGGCTGAGGAGGCTCACAAAAAAAGCAAAAATACATGTATATCATAATAACAATAAGGTAGTTATTTTGCTAAAACCATTATCCGAACATATTCCCAAAAAGCAGATGCACATGGGAAAACTAGATTTTTTTTAAGAGGTCTTTGATTATATTGACAGAAATCTGATTCCATGCTTTTATACCTGTTTAAAGTTTGAATCTCAATCTCAGACATACTCAAAAAATGGATATGTAAGTTTGTATGGCTTGTATTACAATTTATGAAGGGAAGTATGTGAATGTTCTGAACTTATCCTGCAGCTGCCTTGTAGTGCTATGACCAATGTGTTTCTCGGTTTTGCTTTCCGTTTTGGATTTTACAGGAGCACTACTATGATGCAGAGAGTGGATCTGGCTATTTGGCCTGGAGGATAAAGACCGCCCAGCGCAACACTTCAGTTCATTCTTGGAAACGCTCCACCAGCACTACCTATCAAACTGGTCCAAAGAGCAAGAGGGATTTTGTCCTGAGTGATAAGTAACTGTTTGGCGAGGAATGCCGTGAGGCAATATCCTTATTGAAGC
>VUQI01059112.1:0-13039 GCA_015106735.1 Paratilapia polleni
CTATGGCCCACTCTTCTTTGCAGAGTTATTTTAATTCAGCCACAGTGGAGGGTTTTCAAGCATGAAAGGCCTGTTTAATTGATTGGGAGGAACGGCCTGCCTGATCTGAACCCGAGTGGTGTTTTGTTATTGGACTTCTGTGCAAACCACAGTTTGTCTATAACGTACACCATGTTCCAACATAAGGATGTCCATAAGTGCACGTGGCACCAGGACACCCTAGGTCGCAGGTCGATGATTGATTTTGTAGTTGTATCATCAGATCTGTGGCCGTATGTTCTGGACACTCGAGTGAAGAGTAGATCTGAGCTGTCAACTGATCACCATCTGGTGGTGAGTTGGATCAGATGGCGGGAGAGGATGCTGTACAGGCCTGGTGCTCCCAAACAACCAGTCAGCGAGATCTTCAACTCCCACCTCCAGCAGAACTTTGACAGCATTCCAAGGGAGGCGGGGGACATTGAGTCCGAATGGACCATGTTCTTCACCTCCATTGGTGAGGCTCCTGCACGAAGCTGCGGCTGCAAGGTGGTTGGTGCCTGTTGCGGTGGTAATCCCCGAACCAGATGGTGGTCACCCGAGGTGAAGGGAGCCATCAAGCTGAAGAAGGAGTCCTGTCGGGCTTGGTTAGCCTGTGGGACTTCCGAGGCAGCTGACAGGTACCGGCAGGCCAGGCAGCTGACAGGTACCGGCAGGCCAAGCAATTCTGATAAACCGTCAGGTGACTCAGAAGGGGAAAGCAGTGCTCTACTCGCACGGCGTATAGTGCGGGTGGGGTGCTGCTGACTTCAACTGAGGAAATAGTCGGGTGGTGGAAGGAATACTTCAAGGACCTACTTAATCCCACTGGCACGTCTTCCGTAGAGGAAGCAGGGTCTGGGGACGAGGGGGATGGCTCGCCCATTACTGGGGGTGAGGTCACTGAGGCAGTTAAACAACTCCTTGGTGGTAGGGCCCCTGGAGTGCATGGGATCCGCCCTGAGTTCCTTAAGGCCCTGGATGTTGTAGGGCTGTCTTGGTGACACGGCTATGCAACGTTGCGTGGAAATCTAGGGCGGTGCCTCTGGATTGGCAGACTGGGGTGGTGGGACTGGAGAGTGTGCTCCAACTATATGGGGATCACACTACTCAGCCTCCCTGGGAAGGTCTATTCCAGGGTATTGGAAAGGAGATTTCATCCGTTAGTCAAGCCTCAGATTCAGGAGGAACAATGCGGTTTTTGTCCTGTTCGCAGAATGCTGGACCAGCTTTTTATCCTCTCGAGGATATTCGAGTGTACATGGGAGTTTGCCCAACCAGTCCACATGTGTTTTGTGAACTTGGAAAAGGCTGCTAGAATGAGATTGCGGATACAAGCAGCGGAAATTAGCTTATTCCGAAGGGTGATTGGCCTCTCCCTTTGAGATAGAGTGAGGAGTTCAGTCATTCGGGAGGCACTCAGAGTAGAGCTGTTACTTCTCCACATCGAAAGGAGCCAGTTGAGGTGGTTCGGTCATCTGACAAGGATGCCTCCTGGGCGCCTCTTGTGTGAGCTGTTCCGGGCATGTCCAACCGGGAGGAGGCCCCGGGGCATCAACACAATAAGCATGTGACACACACTAAACTCACTTGTTTGAAATTAATATAACACAGCACTGAAAAACATATTGCTGGACCTCTAATGCAACACCAAAAGTCCCTAAGGTAGATTTATGTCAAAAAAATCAACTTGAATTTTTGTGATTTTAAGAGCCACTGTGAAGACAAGGTGCTATGGCAAAAGGAAGTGAAATTAGTAAAATGTCTCATAGCAATGTAGAGTCTTTAGGGTTTTCTTTGAAAGTATCATACCTTCTAGCCCTAAGACCAGCTAGATGGCAGCTGTAGTCCCTCAGAAGTGTCCTCAAACTCAGGAGAGTACTCTGAGGTACAACGTAAGTGTGTAGTAGTCCAAATAACATAACAGCAGTTATTACAGAGTTATCTGACTCTTGTAAGACCAAAGGACAGTCCTGATGTCCTCTGGTTTGTCACAGGCATTTGTGTTTTGAGAATGTATTACATTCTCACTGTGGTCTCATCAGTGGATCCTTGGATGTGAAATAGGTACAGTGTCACAGCTGCATCTCAGAAGTTTCAGCTCTGCATCAAATCAAAACTGAGGAACATGCAGGATGCTGGGCCAAGATGTCCTTTAGCTGGGTGAGCTGAAAGTCTATGTGGAGTCTAGGTGGAGTTAGTATCCCGGTATCAACATACCTGCTGAAGTCATCCAGCAAGTGAAGGCACACAGCAGTAGCTGAAATGGAAGTGACCTCAGCACACTGTGGGGTCAAGTAGGTGTCCATTTGTCCTGTACTCCATCCACTGAAGAGAGTTTCAGTAGTTTCCAAACTGTGCATCCATAAACCAAAGCTTGAAGTTAGTGTTAAGGCTATGTTTGTATGAGACAGCCAATACATGTCGCTTCAGATACTAGAAATACAGGCACACATGAATTTAAACATCAAATGTTTACATACAATTTATTTTTATGTAATTATTTATTTTTTTACTGAAATAATTTTATTTCAGGTGTCCATCATATCTAAGGCAGCTTATCAAAATATCAAGAAGCAAATTAAAATTAGTTTAATGAAAAGAATGAAGACTTTTGAGCTATACTCACCAAATACTGAGATCCTACAGATGAGTCAAAGCAAAGCAGTCTTCAAAAGCTCTCACTAGAGAAATGTCGCATACACATGTTAATGCCAAATGTTAATTATATATTAGACCTTAGAATATTATTTGTAGTTACACAGATTTATCTTAAAATTACACCTGACTTTTTTAGAAATGTTCAGTAAAACACACAAAGACCATCTGAGTAAAAAAGCTGAATAATACTCACCACTGTATAGAACAGCACCGAAAACAAAGTAGAAGTCATTCTGGTGGGTCATGAGGACCAACACCAGGTGTCTATACAGGAACAAAATGAAATGTTACATCTTTGTATATATGAAAGTGAGAAAAGATAAGAAAAAACAAGTCATACTAAACTTAAACAGTAAAATTGACTATAAGAACAATCACTAGCAGGATTTTTACTGTAATGAATTCATTTTTGTGTTAAACTGTTATTGCTGGTCAGTTGGTGTCCCTGTGTGTAACCTGTGGAAGGTGTAGGTACAGCAAGACATGAGTAACTTCTTCTTGTGAGCGTATGAAAAGTAACGTTTCCAACATGTAGCCTCAGCACCTGTGAAATGCATGCAAACAGGGATCTGAACAGGCCTGAGTTTTAGTGTAACAGCTTTACAAATGCTGTTCATGCTGTTTACTGTCCCACAAAATGAAAGGAAGGCCAGGTCATTACTATGGTGTCTCGCTAACTCCAGGCTAGCCCCTTCATGCCAGCTGTTGGCATGGAGCTAACATTTTCTAGGCTTTCCTTTCATTTCATTTTGTGCGCTAGCAAACAGGATACACAACATCTGTTTTACTGTTACACGGAAACTTTATCTATCGAAATTCCCCTAGCTTCTGACTACAGTAGCTACATCACTCCGTCAGTATGCACTTTTACAGCGGCTGTGGCTGCGTGCTGGTAATGTTACTGCTCACACACTTGCAAAAGAGCTGCAGCAAATTCTTTATAAATCTAAACCAAATCTATAAAAAAGCAAACATCCCAAAAATATGACCTTAGATGAGTGTGAATTTTCCTTATTTTGTGGCAGCAGACATGCTTTAACAATCGTATCCCCCACCCTACATTAGCTTAACTTTTAAGACACTGTTGGTACTGCCACTTACTACAGATACTGGTGCAAGTTTGTTATAGACCGTTATCATACACAGAAAAAAAAAAAAAATCAAAAATCTTAACACATTATATTTGATTATTAGTGATTTGATTATCGCATCATTTGAAAACAGTTACGGTTAGCTAACTGGAGCCTTACGTTTGCCTTCTAATGTTGCTCGATAACCAGTCTACACACCAACAAAAAACACTCCCTCAGTAAAATTCACATGTATAAAGGGTTTACACTCCTTCCCACTGGTATTTCAGTTTTAAATGTTTACCGTCAAAGTGTAGAACTCCAGACTGCAGTAAAGTTTCCAAAGCGAGAGAAAAAATGGCGGACGGTTCAGTAGCTTCAGGAGAAAACATGACTGCTTTGTTTCATTTCAACATGACTCATTCTAATAGATCGAACATCCTTCAAGAATATGTGAAGAGTACAAGACTAAATTATGTTTAGATGAGAAATTTAAATTAGTCATGTTGGATATATGAAGTCTAGATATACAAATTCAACAAATGCCCGATTTCCTTTTTTTCCAGTGTAGTGTATAATACCTCATTATCACATTGGAGATACACTTATACAGTCTTGACTAACCTAGTTAATGGAATTATCTGAATAGGGTTCTATTTTGCAAGCATGACAGGCAGTGTGTGTTTCAAAGTGGAAAACGGGAGTCATTGTTCATATAAGCTGGTCACAATGATGTTTAAGACCCATAAAATTTGATTCCCACCAGAATTTGCTCTGCACCTTGGAAGCATGCCAGCTCTGCACTACTCACTACCATCATACCCTCATGGTTCCTACAAAAGATTTTAAACCTTTTATCTGTGCAGGTATGTTTGTACCTATTTGCATTCCCTTCCAGCTGTACAATCTTTTAGATTTCCTTTCAGATAACGAATATGCACCATTAATCTCCCCTCAACTGAGTTAGCTCCCACAATTTTTTTTAATGCTCCATCATGCACATCTCTCCGAGTTCCTGGTGGAGTTGGCTTTATCTGCACATGTTCTAACTTGCTTCTTTTCTAATTGTTTAGCTGGGTAATATTGGTCCAGTGATTTTTAAAACAAAACAAAGACATGTACAGGTTATACAAAGAAGATTTTTTTTGACAGAAATATATAATAATATCTGGCCTGTAACGATAAGTACAGTATCAATGTATCATAAGATATGGATATTACCTCAGTAATGTTAGATGTCCTCAATATTTTGATATTACCCAGCATGATGCCAGAAAAAAAAACAGTGGGATTTTCACCACCGTTATGAGACTTCAGCAAAGCCCCTAATTGTTTATTTTGCAGCACCAGCTCTCTGGATAAAATGATATCTGGGCCAAGACTTCCATGTGCTGGTCACTGTTTACAGTCCAACTATGAGTACAGATCAATTAAAAACAAAACAGCTATAAAAAGGTAAATTGTTAACAGATGATACCAGATGGTCTTGAGACTGAATTTTGGCCATTGCTTAAGATACTGACTTTATAACTGCATCAAGCCAAAGCCCGCTCAAATGTAATTTGAGCAAACAGATACCAGAAAGCTTTAAGCTTTAACTGGGATCTTACTGATTATGCATATTCATAAGCATATCTACTCATAAAATCGGTACTGAACAGAGGAGCTTTCAGCATATCAGTGCACTTCTGATAAGACTTGTGTGGAATATGGGCATTTGGCCTAACACATTGTATGCTTATCCTGAGGAAGCTCATTGGTATGTCATGCCTGTATCCCACCCGCCTCCATTCAGAGGCACAGCACACAGCATGTATTTTTTTTTCAGGTATTTTGTCTGCCTTGGATTAGCTCTGATCTAACAGCAATTACCCTTAGATGTGTAACACAGCAGAGCATGCTCTCCTGAGGTCAGTCGTAGGTGACGTGTCTTCAGACTGGTTAAGCGCATTATCAAGGTGAACAATATGCACACGTTGATTTGTAGCCACTAATTTGTGTTGTTTAGTGGCTGTTTAGGTGTTTAGTTTAGTGTTTGTTTATTTGTGCAAACTGAATTCATGTCATCTTAAAGTAGAAGACTATGCAAATTCCATGTGAATAAAAAAAGTGTTGGTAGTTTACACACATGTAGACATACTCCCCTTCCATCTGTTTCACAGTATTACACATTCAGACAGAGACTGAGAAAAAAACATGTAGTATGTGTGGTTTTAGTGTTAATTTCACCTCTTTCAATAAATTAATCACACATTGGGGAAACAGGGAGAAAAACAGTGAGATCTTTAGCCATTTAGAGGCATGAATTCCAAACTGTATGTGAAGTTCGTCCTCTAGAGATACTTGGCATTTTTTTTAATTCATTTATTTTTTTATGTTGTAGCTCTGACAATGAGAGAGGATTCATTCTTTTACAGACATGCTGCTTCATAGAGGAGCAGATGTATGAGTATTGGTGGTAAGACACATTTTTTACATTGATGTGTGAAGCAAGTTTGATGTCACTACACAGTAAGACTAAAGTTATTTAATATAATATAGTAAATATAGTATTTCGGTGTTCACTTTGGAGGCAGTCCCTGCGTCCTTGTGTTCCAGATTGCACATAAAAGACATAGCTGGTTGGGGGTTTGTAATACCTACATCTCCGTTATGAGAGCTAATCAACAAATTTATGTATCAACCAACCGAACCATTCGGGGTTACCACTGAAGGATGCTTTAACTAGAATTGTAATATTTCTTTCTGATATTCCTTTTTCATACATTTATCAGCTTTTTTCCATAATACAGTTGACTTTTTATAATTGTAGATAGACCTTAAACTTTCATGTGGCAAAGTTTTTGTCTTTCTTGTTTTTATGACATGTGGTCTAATAAATTTGTTAAGCACTGTATCTTATCCTAAGAACAGAAAGATATAAGATGGATTTAGGATCCTTTATAGTGAATAGGCCTATAAAAATCAAAAGCCTTACCTCATTTAAATCTGGTTTATATCCCATTCAGGATCATCTACTCATGCACCTCTGGACCATTTTCTGCCCAGCTTCTATTTTTAGATGTCTTAGTGGAAGTCCTGTCCTGTCCTCTTGCACTTGTGCCTCTGCAATGCTGCTGATTGTCCTGCAGTGTGTCAAAACAGTGATCCTGAAGTAGCAAATCTGGCAAGTGGTTCAGATGGTGAGCAATGATGGGGGCTCTGTACCACCACACAATTTCACACTGGCAAGCACCACACTTTGAGTCATTTTCACTGAATACCACACTGACAGTCTCAACCCCATAAATGTCAAAAAGAAAAAAAGAAGGAAAAAAATCCCAAATTTTGCCCTATGCGCAAGTTACCTGACTAGATGATCTTGAATGGGAGATCAGCTAAATTTGTATCAGGTACAGCTTTTGAATTTTATAGCTTGTTCCCCAAACTTGTTGATCACACCTCCGATTTGAATAACATTTTACTATATTGATCTGGGAAGTTTGAAACTGTGAATATCCTTCCAGTTAAAATACCACTTGCAGAACACCTCATACTTAGGAAGAAAAAAAGGTCTGTTGTGGTAGCTCCCTGCACTACTATCTTTTATGCACAAATAATGCAAATGTGCAAACAAATCTACATTTTGTCCATTCAGTGTAGTGAAACATGGGCTCAAAATATGTATGTTCTCTTCCTCTGTGGCTACTACTGGGCTATGTAGTCATCATATTGGTGATGTTTTCTTAGTATGCTTGTGTTTTGTCTATTTGTGTGTGTGTGTGTGTGTGTGTGTGTGTGTGTGTGTGTGTGTGTTGCAAATTGCTGTGCTCTCAGGGCTGACAAAGACTAAAACAGCAATAATATGCTGAACTATTAGTTGTGCTTAAATGTGTCAATGCTACAACCAAGGCAAATATATTAAACTACAAACAAACCAAATTTAGTCCCATTTCTAAACTGAACCTCAGTATTACCTGTGCAGCAGTCATGTATTATTTTATTATTAATTAAATATATGGACATTTTGCATATTTAGGCAAGTCATCATAAACTGCTTTGTGTAGTGTGTGTCTTCCACTCATTAGTTCAACAGTGTGATCACTGTTCCGTAACATGACCGCAATCAGGACAAATGCACTATTAACTCTGTAATGAGACAGCTCAACAAACAGAATTAATGGGACCATTCAAAATGGCAGTCTCCGGCTCTCAACACTTAGTTAGGCTTGTAAGTATGGATGTCAGAGTCAGGCTTTAGCTAAAGGGAAGGAGTGCCGCTGTGGAATTGTTATTTTCCTCCTACCTTCCAGACAGTGTTGTTAATACTTTTAAAATTTACAACTTAAAATAAATTGTGTAGACCTGGCTTAAGGGAAAAAACGATGCAATTTAAAACAATAATATGCAATATTCACAACCACAAATGTAACAATATTGTTAAACTTAAAAGCAGTAGTGCTAGGATTATTGCAAGCCTTGATGCAAAAACTAAAAACTGGAAAATGACACTACAGCAAACAATTGGTATGGACAGTATCAGGTCTCATGTACAGTAAGAAGGACACACATATATAATCCTAATCAATAATCAAGATGCTAAACTTCAGTAAAACATGAAACTGATACAGAGAGAGACAGAGAGAGATGGAAAGAGAGATAGAGAGAGAGCGGATAAGGCATTGAACTAGGGCTGCACAATTAATCAAATTTTAATCTCGATCACGATTTTGGCTTCCCACAATTAAATGAGCACGATTGAGTGATATTTAAAATGTATTCTCCACTATTTACGCTAAGCAAAAGCAAATCAAGTGCTCTCTAAATCAACACCTGACCATGTGCCTGCATGTGCCAATCACAGCTGTTCCCTGCACCACGCAGCTTGAAGTTCCCTGGATGTAGAGTGGACGAATAACTGCGTCAAAAGACAGATATACAACAGAAATCAAATGTCTGGCACAGCAGAAGTTGAAGAGCTTATCCATCGAAGTGGATCATCATCCATTGTTTGGAAATACTTTGGATTTACTGCAAGTGATGTTAACCAAGAAGAAATCATATGCAAAGAGTGCTGTGTGTCTGCACCACAAAGCAACACAACTAAATTTTTCAGCTGCCTGAAAACACACCACAAACTGCAGGATAATGAATGCGCGAAGGCCAAGAAAAACAATTCAGTGGTCGCTAACGTGAATCGTCCAGCATCGACTCAGGCATCCATAAAAGTGAGCCTCTACAGCGCGTCTGTGTATCCATTCAGCTCACAAAGACGCACTCACCAATCAGCCAACCAATCAATCACCAATGCAATCACCAACCAATCGCTTGCCATAATTTTGTGTTTGATTTTTGGTACAGTTTTTTAAAAAAAAAACTTTTTATTTTTCTTCTCAGAGATGCACTGAATTTAGGTGAATAAGGAGGACCAATTTTATTTTGATGTAAAGATTTGTACATATGTGAAAGCAGTGTTCTGTTTACATGACAGTGCAATAAAAACATTTTTTGTCACAAAATCAATGAATAATTGTGATCTCAATATTGAACAAAATAATCATTTTGGCCATAATTGTGCAGCCCTACATTGAACCAACAATTTGTAAAAATATACAAAATGACCCATTTTGATTTAGCATTGGACACACCACTTTTAAAATTAAAGTCAGTGAAACACAGTTGATTTAAAGTTATTTATGCTATTGTTCGCTCTTATTTGGCATTTGTTTCCACAGTTTTGAGTTGTTCAATGTTGTCAAAGCCAAATAATTCAACATTAATAAACTCTCTGACAACCCAATGATGGATTTATTCCTTAGGTCTTTCACTATTCCATCCACTGATCTAATGGGATTTACCAGGCTGACTATTATGATAAAGTAGGCAAATGATTGTCAGGATGTTGCCTCTCATCGGTCATATTAATTGCATTTATATGTCATTATTACAGTCTCCTAATGGATGATAGCTGCTTACAGGCAGGCACTCTACTTCTTAACCTAATTAAGTTTGAGCCAGTGTTTTTCTTCTTTTTTTTTCTTCTTCCAATGCAAATTGCAACATGAGTGCTATGTTTTCTGATGTCTTTAAAACAACAAAAAAAAAGATGTTTCCTTTGTCTACTTAATGTTATTTGTCAGTGGATTTGAACAGCCTTCTTAGTTTCCAACCTATTGATCCAGTGACTGTTAAAGGTTACATGGCTTAAGAAAGTCAACATCTAATATACAGGGATCAAAACAAACATATTTTTAGGCTATTGATTTTTTTTTTTTTTCCACTGCAGTGATGCCTCCCAGACAGAACCAAACAAGGAAGAAGAGTGCTTGCTTTTTACTCTTTTTACATCTTTTTTGGTTATGCTGAGCTGTCAATGAGACATTGCAGATTTACATAATAAATCACAAATGATAGCCTTCCTCACAGGCAACAAAAATTCAGTGCAGTCTGATATATCCAACACCTTTTTTTCTGACATCAAACTCACGTTCAGTTCATACATTCATATCAGACTGTTTAAGCAGTCTACCACTTGAGGAATAGGGTGTCAGTCTGACTTTGTGATGCTGCTGACCTTCCTAAAAGTCTGTATAAAAATGGTCAGACCCATCGGACCCTTGTTGGCCAACAGACAGAGTAAAGTCTGTGAACTACAATTAGGCTCTGCAGTGTCATGCACTAGCATGTAGTCAACTTGTTTTTGTAAGTGCTGTCACTTATCTGGGTTTACTCTTTAGGGGTGTTTCTTTAGGGCAAGAGTCCCCCCCCATCAGTATCATGTTGTGACACATGACTTTTGATGGCATGTCAGAGAACAGGGATTGGTTCTAATTAATAAGACTGACCATGTCCATTCGCTGTTATTCACACAAATATGCAAAACATGAGTCAAGTTTAGTCAGAATTTCAGTGCCTAACATTTGGGTTTATAAACCCTGCAATTCAGACTGTTTTTCAGAAAGCAGTTCAATTCAATTCAGTTTTATTTATATAGAGCCAAATCACAACAACAGTCGCCTCAAGGCGCTTTATATTTTAGGGTTAAGACCTTACAGCGATCTCTACTCTTCATGAGTTTTGGATGGGCTACTAAAATAAACTGTCACTGAGATAGTTGACTGTAAGTACCCACCCATAAATGTCCATAGTTTTTCCAGACAATCTCCAGCAAATGAACATGCCTGAAATGCATATGCCAGAATTGAGAGAAAATGTCTAAAATTTAATATCTAATATTCAAATATATAATATTTGTTTTCACTATCTGATTTGGTTAAGGCACCTAACCTCTTGATTATGTTTGGACAATATTGTGGTTTGAGTTAAAGTGCACCCTAATACAACATTAAACAGAAAGCTCAATTATCTCATTTACCAGGCTGCCGAGCTCCACCTTATCAACACCAGCACACATTTCACATATCAACTGGAGATTGCTTAACCCTTAAAATTTAACTGTGTCATACCAACAGGAGTTGGCATGACACTTTTTTGTTGTTTTTTGAAAAACAGTCTGAATTGCGGGGTTTATAAAGTACCCATAAATGTAGGCTATAAAAACACAAATATACAACTTTCCATTTGGATTTTAAATTCAGGCTTTATATATGTGCATGTACTTGATGTTGCTTTACTTTAATGGACACTAGATTGTTGCAGCTGGTGTGGGAAAGTTGCCATCATGCAGTGGAAATTGCTGCACTGTTAGGCAAGCAAACATTATTCTTGTATTATTACATGTTGTTGTCCCTAATTTTACACTAACAAAGAGTGAAACGAGTGCTATACCCACAGGGTATAATGGAGCCTACCGGTGAAACTATCCCCCAGAGCCAGGTCTGATCATTAGTGTTTTCTCATGCTGAACAACTTGGGCTATAGTACCAGTGTTCTCCTCGTTTAAAACTACATATTTAGCTAATAGAATAGAATAGAATTAGAATAGCACACTAATAAAATGAGTTTAGAATAGCACATTAGTTTTCAGAATGCACCGAGTAGAGCTGTTTTTTTTTTTTGTTGTTTTTTTTAACATTAATTTAATTGGTTTGCATTCAGTTATTTTCTGAAACTCAAGAGATGTTTTATGTATAGGGATAAAAAATTCAACTGTAAAATCTGAATAATGCATTTAATTAAAAATTGTTTTATGGGATTGAAAACCAGATTACCCAGTGACCTGTTTTAGTTAGCGATCATTGAGCTGTTGATGGAAATCCTTGATCAGTGCTTCAACCATAAACATGGTATTCCAAACTCAACTCATTTAAACACAGAACTTCTTCTCTAACTCTTCTCTGACCACAGCATTGGATGCAGTTGACCATTCTGTTCAACAGAGCTAGAAATGAGGTTGGCATAGGTAGAACGGCACTCATATGGTTCTCATCCTACGTATCAACCAGAGTATTCAGAGTCACTGTGGACAATTTTACTTCAACTGCCCTTGTGACATGTAGGGTCCCACAGGGCTCAGTCCTTGGACCTGTTTTGTTTAGTTTATATCTGCTGCTACTTGGCCAAGTAATCTGTAATTATACACAGGTGTCCTACCATTGTTATGCCAATGACTGCCAGTTGTATGTCTCATTTAGTATGGGAAAACACAAAAGTCTACACCCCTGCATTCCTGCATCACTGCCATTAAGTCATCCAGTCCTTAATGGCAGTCATACAGTCCAGTCTAAGATAAAACTAAAGTCCTTGCTATTGGTCCTGATCATATTTCTAATAGTATGTCTCCTCACCTTGGACAAGTAATAACTGACCCAAAGCAATCTGCTAGAAACCTGGGCATTATTTTCGATCATCATCTCAATTTTAACCAGCGTATCAAAAGTCTACTCCAGTCTTGCTTTGTACAATTAGAAATATTGCAAAGGTCAGACCAATATTTCCGAATAACATAACTGCAGTTCATTGTATACATGCCTAGATGTAGCAGTGTCACTACTAGTAGAAAACATGGCAGCAAGACTACTCACAAACAATCGGCGCAGCAAACACATCACTCCAGTCCAGAATTACACTGGCTTCTCATTCGCCACAGAATTCAATTTAAGATTTTGCTGATTATTTTTAAATCATTCTATGGTATGACTGACACTTTATATCTAAGATCTCCTAACACCTTATACCACCCCCAGATCCCTCAGATTGGAGAATAGATTACTGTTACAGGTTCTATGGTCCAGGCTTAAAACAAACAGGGACTGTCCATTCAGTGCTGTGGAACAAACTTCTCTTTACCATTAGATCAGCACAATCAGTTCCCCATTTAAAAAAAAAAAAAAGAAGAAAAAAAAAATAAA
>VUQI01059120.1:0-10082 GCA_015106735.1 Paratilapia polleni
AAAACATATCCCAAGCTCTGAACATCTCACAGAGCACTGTTCAATCCATCATCTGAACATGGAAAGAGTATGGCACAACTGCAAACCTACCAAGACATGGCCGTCCACCTTAACTGACAGGCCAGGGAAGGAGAGCGTTAATCAGAGAAGCAGCCAAGAGGCCCATGGTAACTCTGGAGGAGCTGCAGAGACCCACAACTCAAGTGGTAGAATCTGTCCAAAGGACAACTATTAGACATACACTCCACAAATCTGACTTTTATGGAAGAATGGCAAGAAGAAAGCCACTGTTAAATGAAAGCCATAAGAAGTACCATTTGCAGTTTGCCACAAGCCATGTAGGGGACACAGCAAACATGTGGAAGAAGGTTCTCTGGTTAGATGAGACCAAAATTGAACTTTTTGACCTACATGCAAAACACTATGTGTGGCGGAAACCTAACGCTGCACCTCAACCTGAACACACCATCCTCACCGTGAAACATGGTGGTGGCCGCATCATGCTGTGGGGATGCTTTTCTTCAGCAGGGACAGGGAAGCTGGTCAGAGTTGATGGGAAGATGGATGGAGCTAAATACAGGGCAATCCTGGATGAAAACCTGTTAGAGGCTGCAAAATACTTGAGACTGGGGTGGAGGTTCACCTTCCAGCAGGACAACGACCCCAAACCTACAGACAGAGCTACAATGGAATGGTTTAGATCAAAGCATGTTCATGTGTTAGAATGGCCCAGTCAAAGTCCAGACCTAAATCCTATTGAGAGTCTGTGGCAAGACTTGAAAATTGCTGTTCACAGGTACTCTCTATCCAATCTGACTGAACTAGAGCTATTTTGCAAAGAAGAATGGGTAAAAACTGCAGTCTCCAGATGTGCAAAGCTGGTAGAGACATACCCCAAAAGACTTACAGCTATAATTTCAGCAAAAGGTGGTTTGAAAAAGTATTGACTCGGGGGGCTGAATATAAATGCACTCAACACTTTTCAGATTTTTATTTGTAAAACATTTTGAACACCACGTATCATTTTCCTTCCACTTCACAATTATGCACTACTTTGTATTGGTCTATCACATAAAATCCCAATAAAACACATTTAAATTTGTGGTTGTAACGTGACAAAATGTGGAAAAGTTCGAGGGGTATGAATACGTTTTCAAGGCACTGCATGTTGTTGACTTTTATGCACAGATGTTTCAATACAGAAATCAGGAAGTCAGTTATACACTGAAACTGTACTCACAGATTGGCGGCAAATCAGTACAGGAGGGGGGGTTTAGTGCTAAGCATTATGAGATCAGCATTTAAGCATTCAAAAAATTAATAATAAAGACTGACTCTCTTAACACTAGAACTGCCAACGGGGTCATTTTGACCCCTTCGCTTTTTAAAAATCAGGTAGCTCTGTTAAAACCCTATCATCTCATATTTCATGACTTTTCCTAAAATGGGGTTATTCATCATACAGTGAATTTTGGGGTGTGTGAGATTAAAAAAAAAAAAGTGAGTGTGGTATACTAATCTAAGCAAATAAAGAGTGAAATCTGGAGCAGAGCAGCCGAATTGGATGGGTTTCAGACCTGAGCAAGCGAGTCTGGGTGTCATCCTTGACAGCACACTTTCTTTCCAAACTCACATCAATAATGTCACCCGGTTCTCATACTTCCATCTTCATAACACTAATCACCTCCATCCATCTCTCACACACAATAGTACTGCTATCCTCATCCAAACCTTACATCCCGCATTGATTACTGTAATTCCCTTCTCTTTGGTCTTCCTCTTAAGTCCATCCACAAACTTCAGCTTGTCCAGAATACTGCCGCTCGCATCATCACCAGAACTCCCTCCATTAGTCCAACCCGGTCTCAGGGCACTTTGTGATATAGTCACGAACTATAATCTATTGGTTCGTGTTCCTGGACACAAATTTTCAACTTTTTTTGTGTCCCTCAACAGGAATTTATCAATATTATTTCGTGTCCCTCAACACGATTTTTCCATCACTCCGCTCTCATGTGTACTAATTAAAAAAGCAACACAAAGTCCATGTTTGGAGTTTAGAGTTTGGAGGGGTGGTGGGGTTCTAAATCATCAGACTTTCATACCAGTGACTCAAGTTCAAGTTGTTACTGTCACAGTTTTTCACTTATTACTTTTAAAAGGCATTAAAAACTACTTGGTTAGCTTTACAAAAATATGATGCTTTCCTTTCAAATATAACAGCTGCCACATCTTTTAAAACTGTTTTCCTAGTTGCCATGGTGACACCTCCCTACTTTTTACCTTACGTTTTTCTGCACAACAAATACGTGGCTCCTGACACGAAATATATCTCCTATTGAAATGCATTACTTGCAAATTCGTGCTCTGTAACACTACAAAACCTAACAATTCGTGTTCCATAACCTTGCCCCACAGTACCTCTCTGAACTTCTGTACGTCAACCCCCCAATCACACTCTCAGGTCTTCTTCTTCTCTCCATTTCACTGTCCCTTCCCCCCCGTTTGACTACCATGGGGTCTAGAGCCTTCAGTTGGTCTGCTCCTCGCCTCTGGAATTCCCTCCCACCACACATCTGTAACATTGACTCTCTCTCCACTTTCAAATCCCGTCTCAAAACGCTCCTGTTTAAACTGGCATACTCACCCTGATTGTCTTCCACCTGTCGCATGAATCTTCTGTTTTAATGATTTTATATACTGTAAACTTGTTTTATTGACTTGATGGATATTTTCTTGGTTACTGTTATATTGTTTATTTTTGTTTTTTGCTTGCTTTTTTAACTCTTCTGTGTAAGGTGACCTTGAGTGTTTTGAAAGGCGCCTAAAAAGAAAATGTATTACTATTATTATTATTATTATTATTGTTATTAAAGTTAAAAAAAAAAGAGGTATCAACAGGGCAGTGCTGTGGGACCAAAAATATGCAAGTTGCACCTTTGAGTCGCTTTAAATATGTGCTTTAATAATGTTAGGTTACTACTGTCAAGGTATGTGTTCATATGTAGCAGGACAATATGTGTATACATCATCTCCATGCATTACATCTTGAAGATGTGGGCTGATAATTTAGTTCTAATTCATTACACTTAGTTCAACTGGATCATACACTAGAGGCACTGAGATGCTGCCTCCGCATCCATAACACTGCTAGTCTGCTTGTTATGACTTTATGTGCATAGCAATTCAGGTGGAACAGGGCCGCTGGCTATGTATTGAACAGTATGCAATATATATGTATGTTTTCCCACAGGAAATCACATGCATTTACATTATTCTGTTGCTGCAAATGAATGATGAAAATCTTCAGATCATGTGTGCAAGGATTTTTCCCACTGAATATATTCATATTTAAACAACAGTCAGTTTGAAAAGAGATTTTTCTTTGTTTTACCCATCTCTGCATCATTGCTTGTGACTCCTTTGCAATTTTTTTTCTTAGTCTGTAAAGTCTATACAGTTATTAACAAGCTGTTACTAACAGTCCATAAAAGGAGATGTATATGCATTCAGACCTAATATTTTCATTGGAAGATATGCTTCTGTACACTATATTTTCACAAAACAATATCTCGTCACTTCCAGCTGTTCATGGGAATGGGACTTGTTTTTCCATTACTCTCTCTGCTCTCATCTCCTTTCTTCTTAACAGAACCCTGCATTCACAGGTGAGCTCTCCTAGGAATAGTTTAACAGCAGGTGCAGGCAGGGTGGTCACAGTGATGCATGGGTACACAGCAAAGCAGCGAGCTGGGTGACTACATGGGTGAGAAGTGGGTGGGGGGGTGGGGGTAAGTAGAGAAATAGAAAGAAAGACATGAGAAGGCAGTCTGAGAGGTGATAAGAGCAGAGGACAAGGAAAAAAAGAAACAAGTTGGATGATGACAGAAAAAGTCAGAGCAAAAAAGAGATGTGAAGAATGAGAGAAGAGGGTGGAAGTGGAAGTGGTGGAAATTTGGAGGAGAGAAAAGTGAGCAAAGGACAAAATTCCACTGGGGAGGGTAGAGAGTATAGAAATAAAATTAAAAAAAGAGAGCTAGTAACTGAGGGATATGGACAGCACATGCAGTGTAGGACCTAACAATCATAATCTTTTGTTCTAACTGCTTTGACACTCTGAAAACTCAGCTGATGGTTTGATCCATTCCAGCCAAATGTATGCAGTATTCATTAATTTTCATGAGTTAATTGCAAGGTCTACTTGGTTAGCAATAACATAATATAAACAGAAAACAGCAATCAATTTGTGCTTTTGGCTGTTACTGTTACTCTTTCAGTAAACAGAAAAAAAAAAAAAAATTTAGAAATCTGACTGCTAATGGTCAATGCCAACTTTTGTTGGCAGACAAGCTTATTGACTGTCCATAGCCTCACAGGAAACAAATGGATGTTTGTAAGATGTTTCTACACTGCAAATAACACAAACTGTTAAAGACAGGTCATCAAATACTGGGTCCTATTTATTGTCCATATCATATCCCCGTGTCTCATTGTGTAAAGTTAAAACAATTGTATTCTATTCGTGACATCTCAGCCTGTCAGACTCTGTGGCTGGCATGACCTAATTGAATTTGCATGTTGCTGTCCATTTTAAGGAGAGATGGTACACTGCATTTCAGCAAAAATTTTTGCAAATTATGTTGCTATGTTTCAAATTACCTCACCATTCAAGTCAAGAAGTCTTCCAACCTTTAAGAAGCATCATATAGCACAAATACGTTTTACCTTTGTTTAGAAACAAAAACAACTTTAGGGTTTAGGGGAAAAATTGATTCATGTAATTTTAGAGGACTTTAGTTATTGTGGTTGCAATAAATAAACTTGGTAAATGATCTGGTATTTGTAGAGCCCTTTTGTATGCTTTTTTAAAACTCAAAAAGCTTTTTTAAGATGGCTTAACGTGTGGTTAAATTTATGCTCATTTAAATAAACATTTAGTGTTTCTATGAAATGGGAAAAGAACAATAGTCTCCTGTGTTGAAGTCTGATGTTTTGTTATGCTGTCCATCGACCCCAACCTCCTCTGCTAAACAGCACCTCTTAAATGCTGTGTTTAAATCAAATGTGAACTGATATTCAGTCAAATGAGTGATAGAAGATAATTGTTCTTTCATGGACACGTGATAAATGGATGCCTCTTACAATGCTCTACTATATTCCATTCAAAGTTATAATTATTGACATCCAAAGCCAAAGCATAAAGTCAAGACAGCATTCAAAAGACTATTAGACAATCATAAACAGCTTTAAAATATTGCTTCCTTTAGTTTTAATGTTTCATAAAGTGTCATTTTATTTTGTTTTGCTAAAATGTTTTTTTTTTCCCACATCTACAGTATTGTCTTGAGCCACTCCTCATTTCTTTATATTTTGCTTCCAAGTAGCCGCACTTTCTTTTTTTTTTTTTTTTTTTTTTTTTTTTTTTTTTTTTTGTTTATTTTTTTTTTTTTTTTAAGTGGTCTTGAGCAATCGTTCTTCAGGCTTTCTGAAGGTCTTTCAAAGTTTTTCTTTGGACACTGGCTGCTTTTTCACTCATTTTCAATCCAGTCTTTGTACCTGACCATTTTCAGAGGAATGCTGTTTTGTTTGTCAAGACACTGACCTATGAATCATTCAAGCATAAAAAAGGCACCTAACTCAAGGGATGAACCAGTGTTGTATCTACACAAAACAGACAACTTACCAAAGAACCAATTTTAAATTGTATCTTTAGGCACTTTACTAGCAGCCTGTCACAAAAACTTAATTTGCTCCCATTTCTTTAGTTCAATCAATGAAAAATGCTAAAGATAACACAGTTTTACAGGCATAAAATAGTATTCCCAAAGAGCTAATAGCCAAAAACTTAGCATATCTCAGCATAGTGTTCAGTGTGTCCTTAAAAAAATTGAGGAAACTGGATAGAAAAAAACAGAATGGAGGACTATCACTCATGGACTGGCCTCCCCAGACCCCAGACCTCAACAGTATTGAAGCAGTGTGGGATCATCTTGACAGGGAATGGAACAAAAGGCAGCCAACATACAAAGAACAGCTTTGAATGTCCTTCAAGAAGCCTGGAGAACTATCCCTGAAGACTACTTAAAGAAATTACAAGAAAGCTTGCCTAAGAGAGTTCAGGCTGTGTTGAAGAATAAAAGTGGCCATACCAAATATTGACTTTCAAGCTCATTAGAGTTGTACAAACTCTGTTTTTGTATTTCTCTATTTCCATCTATATTTGTACGTTTCAATAAATCACTGCACCTGTTTCCCATTTTCCCAACAAAATATAAAGAAATGAAGGATGGCACATGACTTTTGCACAGTACTGTAGTTTTGGTTTTTAGTTAACTATAAAACACAGAGATTAAAGAGATCAGTTACAAAGGTTCATGTATGTAACAGCAAAATCACACACATACTGTATATAAATTTTACACGCGTATCACATACAAAATCAAACATATGTACAGAAATTTTAATGTCATCACTATTCCACTCACTCACTCAAGACCATAATCAGGTTTCAGCCTCCTCAGTGCGTCTCCCTGCTGGTGACATCTATCATGGCAATCAACGTGAGTGACTTTGTGATGAAGAAGCACAAATCTGATAGTTGCATTGATTCATGCCATTATGTGATTACTGGCAGGCTTCACTTCAGTAATGTAGCATTCAAATTCTGTCAGTGATGACGGGTGTTATAGAATATGACTGTTCACCTTCATATAGTCCTTTATTAAATCGATAGCTGGAAACATAGCCTGAATTTTTATTGAGTCTCAGTTCTCATCAATAATTGCTAAGAAGGATGCGAACTTGAACGATCAATAATGAGTCGTTTAATGGTTTAATGAGATAAGTACTGTAGAGAAGACACTGTCAGTGTGGAATTTTAACGTATGATAAAAAGTATATTACACCAATAAAATGAACAAAATTCTTTAATGGATTCCCAACTGAGTCCAAACCACTGGGATCTCAAAATATTAAGTCAAATCTAATTTATAGATGGTTTGACTCTTGGTGAGCCTTGTAGAATTCCTGAAAGCCACTTCTAGCAAAATACTGCTGATATCCTTCTGCAACTACACCTATTATTTCTTAATATGAGAGTGAAAACAGCCTATTAGCTGGTGAGCCTGCTTTCTCTTAGGCTGATCTGCACCTAATGGTCCCTCGGGGTGCATTAGAGGGTACCAACAGATAAGTCCAGCTCCCTCCTCACCTGTTTGTCATCATTTTCTGACCACTTATTTCTGCAGCAAGGACAGCGGAATGACAGAGTCCCTGCTGCAAAGATCATCTGGTTAGAGAAAAGGTGCCTTCAATTTACAAGAATATTGCTGTAGGTCATGCAGGTGCAGTGTATTTGAGAACTTTTGCTCTCAACAAGCCTTCCACCATTTCCACAGCTGCCTCCTCTTAAATGATAGCATACAGCTTACAGCTATACTTTATGTTACAACATAAATTACACATTCAATAGTAGTAAAATGCTCCAGATGTCTAGGTGAATGCATTAAAGTAGTCTAAAATTTTGTAACATCTGTTAGAGGGATCTTAAAGAAAACAGGATCAAACCAAAAATGTGTTTTTCATAAGCCGAAGGTCCGTATGTCTGATAACAATGTGAGAATTATGTCACCAAGGCTTGCCAGAATTCCCTTTGGACATTTTGGGCTGACATATTGGTGCAGACAATTAGCACTACAAAAACTCATTAACCATTTAATTCTTTCATAGTGAACCACTGTCATAATTAAGCAACAATGTAGTGTTGATACTCTACATCCTTCACAAGAAGATAACTGCCACAGCTGAGCCTGCTTTATAATCCACATGCCAGCTTTGACATACGTTAAGATTACCTACCAACTGCGATTAAGCATATATACTCCTTTTTGATTGGACATTTTCCTATTAAAAGGTGTGCTGTAAGAAGGAGGTCTGAAGCACACTGTAGTCAAGGTAACTGGGTGCCTGAACACAATAAAAGCTTGAATATCCGAGCGACTCTCGACCCAAGAAAGACGGAACCCTTAAACACACACACATACACCACACTTTATACAGTGCAGTATGATATATAATGCAGATAATAATTCACATTCACACACCACAAATATACTTTTATGTGTGTGTGTGTGTGTGTGTATGTGTTTGGGTTGATGTTTGTGGCTTGCCCAGCATTTAAAAGTTGTTTACGCATTTGAATAAAGGAAAACAAGTGCAACCTTCTGAAAGTACATTTTTATTGATTATGCCTTTGAAAATATTCTCCATAGCAACAAGAGCCAAAACAAACTGCTCTGACCTGAAACTTAATTCATGAATAAGGATCTCACCAATTCCATGCAGTTGAGGGTAGCCAATCAAAAGATCATCCAAGACAGCAACAAGATAAATTGAAAAGGGAGGCAGAACAGAAATTAGTTAGTCAGTTGAGCAGGCAGGGAAAAGTGGCAGGGATGAATTGACAAATGACGAGAGGAAGAAGCAGGATTATACATTTAGGTCCATAAGTTTTTGGACAATTACACGTTTATTTTTCTTTTGTAATTTTTTCCTCTGTACACCCACCACATGGCAGAGGACCACACAGTGGATTTTAAATTAGACAAACAAGATGTGACCTAAGCAACGCAAAGACACGAAGCAAACTGAGGCACACAGCAAGGGACTAAAAACACTAAGACGAAACTCCCCGCTGCCTTAGTTATTTTTTACATTCTGAATCTCATTCCTCACCAGTACTACTACTTTAAGTCCCTCCCACCTGAGATGTAAGCAGATGAGGCAGGGAAGAGAAGCCAGGAAAGGGCATTTAACAAAATGAGACATCCTTCCTTCAAAGCTGCTATTTTAAAGTAATGCCAGAATAACCAAGAAGTGTGACTGTTATAGCCTGCTGCTGTATTTCATGATCTGTATGGTGAGTAAAACATTTCAACTTCTATTTTTGCTTTGTTGATTTTAAAATATTTTTACTTTGTTACATAAAATATTATTACCTAATATATTTTAAATTTATACTAATCAGCAAATCACATGGCAGCAACTCAATGCATGTAGACATGTAGATATGGTCAAGACAAGCTGCTGAAGTTCAAACCAACACTGACAGTTCAGATGTACGGTAATAAATGTTTAAAATAGATTGAAATCATATCAGCTTGACACAATTGGAACATGACAGCCAGAGCTGATAAAGGGGTACTGAAGCTCACTAGACAGACCATCATCCATACTTTTGATAAAAAATTGTTGGATATCATTTTTGTATCCAACAGACAAAATTGCAATAAATAAATAAATAAAATAATAAAACAATAAAATAACAATAAATAAATGTTTAAAACATGCTTAAAAATCACTGAATCAATATTTAGGCTTTTAGAATATTTAGTTTGACATTTATTTAGTTAGACTGACAATATACAGACTTTTAATGAAGTGCCCTTACATTCAATTATACATCAGGAAGCAGTATTAAAAATCTTCAGTGCTGCGTGCATCTGTGTAGGAAGAGTTTTTCTTTGACATACATATGTCTTTTTTTCTTTTATAAGAACCTGCATCAGGTGTCAGTTTCAGCAGGTCCACACATCTCATCACCACTGTATCCTAGCAACTCCACATGCAGTTTTCTTTGAACACTGCTGTTTAATGAAAACAGCGTGTCTTTTTTTTAAGGGCCTCTGAATTGTATTTGCAAATTTGAGTGTTCACTGTGTTAATTTCTAATTTCAACCAAAACACAAAAGCAGTTGAGTGCCCACTTGTGAGCACACAATCTAAGTGGCCACTTGACAGACTGTTGAGTGGACGAGTGGCTGGCTTGAGTTTAGAAAGGACATTAGCTTATTGTCTGGCTAACAGGAAATCTCCACAGACTTGGATTCACTCTGACTTAACTGCACGGTGTTCATCTGTTTCAGATGCCCAAGCTCCCACCTCTGGGCTTCTGATTTATTCAGTGAGACATTTATGTAAATTAAGATATTGGCACATTCTTGCCAAAAGGGTCCTGCAGGTATTTACAGTGACTGTATTAACCCCCCCCCCCCCCCCCCCCCCCACCCAAAAAAAAAACTACT
>VUQI01059121.1:0-10438 GCA_015106735.1 Paratilapia polleni
GCTGTTATGGCTGTGTATAGTTCTTCCACATGCTACTGAGGCCCCTGTTTGTTAAATGAATAAATTGTTGAATTGCCAGTATGTCTTGTTTCTTCAGACTTCAATCATCCAATCCAATAAACGACACCAAACAAGAGTCAATAGCAGAATAAGCTGTTTGGCATTGGGAGAAAAGATTTGGCAAGTTCTTCATGGACGCAACCCACATACTCAACTCTGCTGCTCAACCCACAAATGCATTTTCCTTACAAATGTGGCACCATTTAAAGGGAAATAAACAGGCTTTCCAAGAATACAAGATTTATTGCCAAGAAGCGTTGTTACAACAAAGAAATAATTGGCCAAACACAAATTTCCTTACTTTTTGTGCTAAGTTTATATTTACTCTGCATTGGTTTAATGTTTGTGCGCTCTCATGACAGGAATGCATCGAAGTAACCGACTTAGGTGATTAGAAACAAACTTTTTATACAAATGTGGACTTAATATTTCTTTCAATGTGATATGATATGTAAAGTGTTTTTATTTTAACTCAAATTTTGTAATGATATTTTGATTACACAGAACTTTTTACACTGCAGTAGCTTTGCATGAGTCACAGTTAATTTGTATTTATCTTATACCAGGCCTTACTGTGGCCCCTCAGTTCATCCTCTATCTGAAACAAGCAATTTTAGCTACATGTAGCTCAATTTCCCTAAACTTTAAACACAAACTGAAAAGAGTTAACTGCTTTGTCAAAACTGTACAGATCTCTTGGAAAATGAAACACAGCATTTAAAACCATGTTCTCTTCTCAAATCTGATTCCTTCCACAAAAACAGTACACACAGCTATTATATATTTAGCTGCTAAATAATTATCTCTTTTTTTTTTCTCTTCTTCTTGTTTTGGCTGCTCCCTTTAGGAGTCGCCACAGTGGATCATCTGCCTCTATCTCAGCCTGTCCCTAGCATCCTCCTCTGTCACACCAACCCTCTGCACATCCTCCTTCATTACATCCATGAATCTTCTCTTCCTCTTTTCCTCCTACCTGGCAGCTCCATATTTAACATTTTTGTCCAGGATATCCACTGTCCCTCCTCTGCACACGTCCAAACCATCTCAGCCCTGCCTCTCTAACTTTGTCTCCAAATTGCTCAACCTGAGCTGTCCCTCTGATACACACAATTCTAATCCTGTTCCTCCTGGTCAGTCCCAATGACAATCTTACCATCTTCAACTCTGCCACCTCCAGCTCTGTCTGCTGTCTTCTTGTCAGTGCCATCCTCTCCAAACCATACATCTTAGCAGGTTTGACTACCATCTTGTAAACTTTGCATTTCACTCTTGCTGCTATCCTTCTGTCACAAATCACTCCTGACACTCATCTCTATCCACTCCACCCTGCCTGCACTCTCTTCTTCACCTCTCTTGTACACTGTCCATTGCTTTAGATGGTTGACCCCAGGTATTTAAACTCATCCACCATTACTACCTCTGCTCCTCGCAGCTCCACCTTTCCACCTGCCTCCTTCTCATTTACACATGTATTCTGTCTCGCTTCAACTGACTTTCATTCCTTTTCTCTTCAGTGCATACCTCCACCTCTCCAGGTTCTCTTCCACCTACTTCCACTTCAGATCACAATGTTGTCTGCAAACATCATAGTCCACGGAGACTCCTGCCTGACCTCATCTGTCAACCACTGCAAACAAGAAGGGGCTCAGAGCAGATCCCTGATCATAATCCCACCCCCACCTTGAACCCATCTGTCACTCCTACAGCACACCTCACCACTGTCTCGCTGTCCTTACACATGTCCTGCACCACCCTTACATACGTCTTGGCTATTCTTGATACATACAGTACTACATTTCCTCTCTTGGCACCCTATCATATACTTTCTCTCCACAAAGACACAGTGCAACTCCTTCTGACCTCCTCTATACTTCTCCATCAACACTCTCAAAGCAAACATTGCATCTGTAGTGCCTTTCTCAGCATGAAACCATACTGCTGCTCACTGATCGTCACCTTTCTTCTTAACCTAGCTTCAACAACTTTTTCCCATAGCTTCATTGTGTGGCTCAACAACTTTATCCCTCTGTAGTTACTGCAGATCTGCACATGACCTTTCTTGAAAACTGGTACTTGCACATGTTTTCTCCATTCCTCGGGCAGCCTCTCACTCGTCAAGATTGTGTTAAACAATCTGGTCAGAAAGTCCACTGCCCTCTCTCCTACACATCTCCATACCTCCACAGGTATGTCATCTGGACCAACTGCCTTTCTGCTCTTCATCCTCTTCATAGTTGCCCTCACTTCCTCCTTACTAATCCTCTGCACATCCTGATTCACTAACTTTCCTTCATCTATCCTCCTCTCTCCTTTTCTTCATTCATCAGCTCCTCAAAGTACTCCTTCCATCTTCTCAACACACTCTCTTCACTCGTTAGCACATTTCCATCTCTATCCTTAATTACCCTAACCTGCTGCACATCCTTTCCAGCTCAATCTCTCTACCTAGTCAATCAATACAAGTCCTTTTCTCTTTCCTCCCTCCTCCCTGATTATCCCACCAAAGATTTTCTTCAAATACTTTCTTGTACTTTTTCATTCCACCACCAAGTCTCCTTGTCTTCCTGCCTCTGTCCAGAGGATACACCAAATACCTCCTTGGCAGTTTCCCTCACCACTTACGCTGTACTTTCCCAGTCATTGGTAACTCTTCCCTCCCACCCAGAACCTGTCTTAACTTGTCCCTGAACTCTGCGCAACATTCTTTCTTCTTCAGCTTCCAACATTTAATCCTTGGCTCTGCCTTCATTCACTTCTTGACTTCCAAAGTCATCCTACAAACTACCATCTGATGCTGTCTAGCTACATTCTCCCTTGACACGTCCTTGCAGTTTCCTCTTTCAGATTGTACCTTCTACATAAGATATAGTCAACCTGTGTGCATCTTCCTCCACTCTTATGTGTTACCCTACGTTCATCCTTGTTCTTGAAGTATGTGTTCACCACAGCCATTTCCATCCTTTTCGTAAAATCCGCTACCATCTGACCTTCCACATTTCTCTTTGTAATACCATACCTACGCAACACCTCTTCAACACCACTGTTCCCTTCACCTACATGTCCTACAGGGCCTTCTTACATTTTAGGACACAAACCAGAAAGTCACAATAACAATAATAAGGAAAAGGCAAAACCAGCAACATCAGAATCTACATCAAAAAGAAAGCAAAGCAAAAAAAAAGATGAAGCAGCAGCATTCCTGTAGCATAGGCCAGGATAGCAGTAGCAGCTCTGCTGTAAGGGTATTAGCCACCAACCCAGGCCCAAAGTTTCTGTGATATACAGTATAGTTAAAATAATGTTAACATTTAAGCTGATAACAGCAGAAATAAATCCAAACAAGCTAGAGTTGCATACCAATCTAATGGCGTCGTCTGATTCTAGGAAGAAGCGGCCAATATGGGGCTTACCCAGCTACAAACTACAATCAAAACACCTGATTACTACTGAGTGAAACAATTGAACTTGCAGCACAAAATAATACATGACATACCAGCAATTCGTGGAGGGAAGGCTTCTAAGAAAATAAGGATTCACAGGCAATTTCTACAAAAGCACGAGTAGCATCAATCAGCAACAATGTAACCAATTCAGACCGAGGCAACGGAGGCATAAACAAGACTCCTACCTGCGGCAGCTATGAAAGTCAGGTGAGTAGAAACTCAGTACTCTGTGACAAGAGAGGGAGAGAGAGAGATGCTCAGATGGCAGCTACTATTTATAATGTGACCACCTAATGCAACTGGCCACCGATCAAGCAATTAAGCAACACAATACTGAACAAAATA
The DNA here is from genome assembly GCA_015106735.1 of Paratilapia polleni. NCBI lineage: Eukaryota > Metazoa > Chordata > Actinopteri > Cichliformes > Cichlidae > Paratilapia > Paratilapia polleni. Next base: position 3,849 of record VUQI01059121.1, read on the forward strand.
TTCATTTGCATTCGCCTTAAAAAAAATCCTCCTAATTCAGATTTCGTCGACTCTTTAATTAAAGGTTTTTCAGAAGGTTTTAACTCAGGGATCGTTGCTCATCTATCAGTTTCTCGTACATGCAAAAATCTCCAGTCAGCCCTCAAGGACCCAGATGCTGTAGACAGCATGTTTGCCAAAGAAGTCAAGGAGGGGTTCATGATTGGCCTCTTTCCTCAACTGCCATTCACATTTTTTCGCATCAACCCGCTGGGCATCAAAACCAAGAAATATTCTAGAAAAAAATGCATCGTCATAGACCTATCAGCCCCTCATGGTAGCCACAATATTAATAGTTTAATTCCTAGTGATGAGTTTTCTCTCAAATACTCAACAGTGAGCCACGCTCTCTCCCTCATTAAACTTGCTGGCAGAGGTGCCTGGCTTTCAAAAGTCGACATCACAAGTGCCTTCAAAGTCCTGCCAATCCACCCCAACTTCTGGTGTTTATTTGGAGTCAAGTGAAAGGGCGCCTACTATTTTACAGTTAGGCTTACATTTGGCTGCAAGAGTAGCACCAAACTGTTTAACTCACTGTCTGAAGCCTTGTGTTGGATCCTCATCAACAACCATAAATGGAGTTATCTGGTCCATCTCCTTCATGATTTCCTGGTTATATCACCTCCCACATCACCTCAGGCTCACGGGTTAACCACCCTGAAGTTAGTTTTCACTGAACTTGGTGTGCCCTTGTTAGAAGAGAAAACAGAAGGCCCTTCAACATCCCTGGAGTTTCTCAGTATACCCCTTGCCACTATGCAGTTTCAGGCTTCTCTGCTCATGGAGAAACTCAGTCGAATTAATCTCCTCCCCCAAAACTTTCTCCTTGCTCCTTCTAAACATAATTCCACAAGGCAGTTCCTTCATTTCTCACTTGCTCTCACTTGCATCATCTGAACCCTCTCTTCTGAGCACAGTCTTCCTGGACAGCTCTTCCAAAGCCGAACTGCAGCTCTGGCAACTTCTCCAACTGGAATGGCATCACTTTCTTTTACGATGATCATCCCCCCCGATGACGTTCAGCTCTACACAGATGCCGGTTATTACAGTGGAAGGTGATTCTTCTCTAAATGGCCTTCTGAGGTCAATCAGTGTCTCCAAAGCTATTTCCCACTTCAGCCGTTTACGAAATCTACCCAATAGTCATTGCTACCTTAGTATGGGGGCATGAATGGTCAAAAAGATCCAGCCTGATCCACTCAGACAACCTTGCTGTAGTAGACATAATTAACAAAGGCTGGAGCAGCTCCCCATCCATCATGCTTTTCGTGCATCGTCTTACGTGGTTGTCGGACACTCACCAATTCTTACTCAGAGCAGAACACATTCCAGGCCACCATAATGCCATTGCTGACTCCTTGTCTCGTCTCTCCTTCCAGACATTCAGAGCCCTGGCCCCGCGTGCAGAGGTAGACCCTACGCCAGTACCTCCATTTTCAGCCACAATATCAAGATTTAAACCCCAGCATTGCAGAGCTCATCGGCCTTTCTCAAGAAGCCATCCTTAACACCCTTGCACCCAGCACTCTGTCCACTTATTGGACTGCTTGGAATGCATTTCGTTCCTTCCATTCCCACCTCAACTTGCTCTTCCCATTCTTCAACATCGCTACATTCTCTAGGTTTGTATCATATGCACATTGGTCCCTGTCTATCAACATCCCCACAATTAAATCTTATCTTACTGGTTTCAGTTTCTTTGCAAAAAATACTCACAGATTCCCCCTGCTCAAGCTCTACATTATCTCAGCTGTTACTACTCATTAAAGGCCTCCAGCGTAAGACGCCCTCTTCAACCCCACACCATCTACCACTAACTTCTGATCTATTCTCCTGCTGTATTGTCACACTCCATTACAAGTATGCGCATGAACACCTGGCACGCACACTCAAATCTAGGTTCTGCTTGCCTTCTTCAGATTCCTACACTGCTCAGAGTTTACCTCCACAATGACCAATTGAACCCAGATCTTCATCCCTGCATCAGTGACCTTCACGTAATCTCCAAAGACTGCCACAGCTTCTCTCTCAAATGAAGTAAAACTAACCAGTCAGGCAGCCCCCTTTCCATATTTTATTTCAAGATAAACTCGCCCCTAAGAGCTGTTGGTCCATTACCTCCAGCTTTGAAAATCACAGCACGCTTCTCCTTCAGACCGTCTGTTCAGCACTGAGTCTGACCATGTCACTACCAGACTCTGGTTCCTCTCACACTTCCGTCAAGTTCTCTCATTGTCCAGAATTTCTCCTGATCTCTTCTCCGGCCATATTGGCGCAGCTACATTCACTTCTCGCAAAGGGATTCTTGACCACCTGATCAAGGTCATGGGCTGCTGGTCATTGCAAGTGTACCAATTATATATTCTCAACAATCTTCAAGACTTTTGTGACACTCAGTCATCACTGCTTCTGAAGGATGCCTTCTTTGGGGATCAGGCCAGCCTGGGAACCACCACTGGTCCTTACTGAGACCATCCTCAAACTGCAGCCTCAGATACATGCTTGTTCCATCTGCTATCCTCATGCACTAATTGTTGTCAAATCGAGGATCGAACTCAAATTGAGGATGTGGTCCCTGCTAGTGAAATTCACTGTAGATCTGGTGCATTCAAGTCCTGTGGGTTTTAAGAGATGCAAGAAATAATTTGAATCTATCTAATATTAAAATACATATTTTACTGAAAATTACACTCTAAATTTAAAATTTAATTTAAAAAATTCATCAAAGACTTGATCTAATATTATAAGTACATTATGTTTTAATATATTATTTACTTTTCTCTACAGCTGTGGCTAATTTTCTCTGTTCAACTGCAGTATTCCTCCAAAAACTTCAGTTAAATTAAATTAGAAACTGAGGCCCATGACATTTCAAAAGTCAAGTTTATTTATATAGCACAAAGTGTTAGCAACCTTAAAAGTTGAGGATAGTATTTTTAAATAAAAAAGAAGCTCTGTTTTAGAAGCACACCGTCTCTCTCCTCTTTCTGAAAGCCCTCCCTCTACTTCCTGCTCTCTAACACAGCACCTCCTCTCTGTCCACATGTTTCCTTGTTTCCTCCCCTTCAGATCTGCAATTTGAAGTTGGGTGTAACCAACATGTGGTGATGTGTAAGAGCTGACAGGCCCCATTCACTGCAGAAACACATGTTGTTTAGATCAGAGCTCAGACTAGTTTCAGTTATAAGGAAGAGAAACTCACACAGTCACTGACACCGAGAGAAATGGCACTGAAAGGAGTTATTCTGAGAATAACTGAAGCAGTTTTCCTCCTGAAGCACCACAAAGTTCAGAGTTCATGTTTAGAGCAGAAAAAGTTTCATCAGTCAGTCTGTGACCTTTCAACTTTTTTCACTAAAACAGTTTAATGAAATGAGTCAAGTTTTCTTCTTGTTGATTTTTACAACCAACATTCAGGGCTGGAGACTATCCCAGCTTCATAAGGTGAGAGGCAGGGCACACCCTGGACAGGTCACCAGTCTATCGCAGGGCCAACACAGAGAGACAGACAATCATGCACACTTGTGGCCAAGTTAGAATCATCAATTACCCAACATGCATGTCTTTGGACTGTGGGTGGAAGACAGACTACCCAGAATGAACCCACACAGACATGGGGAGAAAATGCAAACTCCACACAGGAAGGCCCTGGCCGGCCAGTGGATTTGGACCCAGGAGCTTCTTGGTCAGGCAACACAGTGGTGTGGTGTTAACTCCCTGTTGGCTGCAAGCAACTTAACAATTTTATTGGTTTTACAGGCCAAAATGTTTAAAGCCCTCACATTCATACAGGACTGTTTATATTAAACTATTGTACAGAGCTTTTCCTTTCACACACCATCATATCGCTGATTTGTCTGCAGGTTTGTATTATTTGTTTAACCTCGTCATATTCTTCTAATATTACAGTTTTATCTTCCTTTGTAAAATCAGCTGCTCTGTTGTCAGTACACTTATCCATGTTTGAGACTGGTCAGATGCTGCTAACACCACACCATCCATGTGAACGCGCCCATAAACCCTGGGTTAACTTGTCAAGTTGATAACCAGCTTCATGTGACTGCTTAGCCTGACTGCCAATGTTAGGGTAAATGAATTTGTTTGATGATCTGAAACATGCATGTGTGACAAACATGCAAAAAAATAAGAAATCAGGAAGGGGGCAAATACTTTTTACAGCACTGTACCTCCTAAAATTCTCAGACACAGCCCATTTGAGAGCAAGGAGCTCTAGCTTCATGCTGCTGTCATTTTATTCTGCACTCCTCAGCCTCCTACTGGCATATGCTATGACACGTTATCTGCCACCCTGCACCTGATAAAGGACTGCTCCCAGTCCTAAGCTGCTGGCATCTGTCTCAACACTAAATGAAGTGAGAAATCAGCATAAGAAAATCGGGGAGCACTCGTAAGCCTCTCTTTCAGTTTTTCAAAAGACTCTTGACACTCTGGTCTCCACACACTTTCAAAAAGGTTTTTATATCGAACCGGGCTATTTCCTTTGACACACCTGTTGTCAATCTCATGCAAGGCACCCGTCAGCTCCAAAAATCCCTGGAAAAACCTCCTGTAATAACTGCAAAATCCAAGGAATGATGTCAGGTCTTTAAATGTGGTGAGCACTGGCCACTGCTTGCCCTGCAGCCATCTTGTCTGGGTCTGTGCCTGTCCCCTCAGCTGAGATCTGATGACCCAAAAAGCTTACACTAAATTGAAGGAAATTACATTTTTCCACCTTGACCTTTAACCCTGTCTCCCTGACTCTCTGCAACACTGTCTGAATCATGCCAAATGGTCTTCAAAAGTTGATGAGTAGACTAATATGTTGTCTAAGTACACAAGCAAATCTGAAAGGCCACTTTTCAGATTTGCTTGTGTACTGCATGAGTCTTTGGAAAGTCTCCAGATCAATACAAACACCAAAAGGCAATCTGGTGTATTCAAACAACCCAAAAGAAGTGGTGAAAGCTGTCTTATGCCTGTCCTTTTCATGCACTGCCACTTGATGGTAACCACTTGCAAGGTCAACGGTCGAGAAAAACTTTGCACTGTGCAAAGTATCAAAACCTTTATCTATACGGGGCAAAGGAAATGCATAACATCTGTACTTGGCATTTAGCTGCTTGTAATCTACACATAACCTCAAGCTTTTGGCTGCCTTCCTCACAAGCACAATGGGTGATGCAAATGCACCAGTGCTTTCTTTGATGACACCCTTTTTTAAAAGCTGGGTTATGTGCACTTGAACCTTCTTGTACTGGCCTGGAGGTATCCATCTGTAGGGCTGTGTGACTGGGACATCATCGGCTAGGTGTATTTCATGTTTAACCTTCTCTGTATAACCTAGATATTCATCTTTGAAAGCAAAAACATCTGCATACTGAGCCAAAAGCACAGCTAATTTGGCCTCTTCCTCTTGTGAGCCACCAATGTTTAGCTGCTCTATCAGAAACTTCAGTTCACCATCAGATGCTTTAGCCTCTTTCCTGTCCACTGACACTTCTTCATAGCCAGCAGAAATCTGATTGAAATGCACCCCAGTTGCATCCTCAACACACTCCACCATGCTAAGGACACCAAGTCTGGTTCTGGGAGCCAACCACAAATCTTTCTGTAAGAAGTTTACAGCTTTAACGGGAAGCAGATATTTGTTAGTCTCAACTAGGGTAAGAACCACAACCAAACCAGTGGGAAGGGGTGTGCTGGTTGGCTCAAGTACCATTCGGGTCTGATCATCCAAAAAAAATTTCAGAGCCCTTTTACAAATACTGTTGCCACATGTGATGCTGGCACGTGCACAGTATTTTTACCCGCTACCCTGACTGTAGAGGTCTTTTCGAATACTTCACAGGTTCACAATCTTTAAAAAGCTTCTCTCCAGCTGCATTCAACTCTCCTCCAAGAGCTGAGAAATAAAGATCTTTATGATAACTTAACATTTCCCTTGTTTTGCATTGGTTGTACCTCCTGACATGGAGGGTGCAGGGAAACTATCAGTTAATGTGTATGATTTTAAGTTTTTTTTGCGTTATAGTATAGGCTGAAACCTTATCATCAAAAACAAAATGTGATAATGCTTATTTGTTTTATAGGCTAAACAGTACATAATGCATATCTTTTTTTATGTAACTGGCATGTTTAATGATTTGGGCTAATGCCAATAAGAAAGTTATACAGCTCCGGAAAAAATTAAGAGACCACTCCAAAATTATCAGTTTCTCTGATTTTGCTATTCATAGGTATCTGTTTGAGTAAAATGAACATTTTTGTTTTATTCTATAAACTACTGACAACATAACTCCCAAATTCCAAATACAAATATTTTCATTTAGAGCATTTATTTGCAGAAAATGAAAAATGGTCAAAATACCAAAAAAAGGTCCAGTGTTTTCAGACCTCAAATAATGAAAAAAAAAAACAAGTTCATATTCAATTTTAAACAACACATTACTAATGTTTTTACTTAGGAAGTGTTCAGAAATCAATATTTGGTGGAATAACCCTGATTTGTAATCACAGCTTTCATGCGTCTTGGCATGCTCTCCACCAGT
>VUQI01059123.1:0-11593 GCA_015106735.1 Paratilapia polleni
ATGCTTCAGCATACCAAGACATTTTGGACAATTTCATGCTCCCAAGTTTGGTGGGAACAGTTTGGGGATGGCCCCTTCCTGTTCCAACATGACTGCGCACCAGTGCATAAAGCAAGGTCCATAAAGACATGGATGAGTGAGTTTGCTGTGGAAGAACTTGACTGGCCTGCACAGAGTCCTGACCTCAACCTGATAGAACACCTTTGGGATGAATTAGAGCGGAGACTGCGAGCCAGGCCTTCTCATCCAACATCAGTGTCTGACCTCACAAATGCGTTTCTAGAAGAATGGTCAAAAATTCCCATAAACACACTCCTAATCTTTGTGGAAAGCCTTCCCAGAAGAGTTGAAGCTATTATAGCTGCAAAGGGTGGGCCGTCACCATATTAAACCCTATGGATTAAGAATGGGATGTCACTCAAGTTCATATGTGTGTGAAGGCAGATGAGCGAATACTTTTGGCAATATAGTGTATTTAGTAAGGTGTTACAATAAGTTTCCCAAAAACAGCTGACTGGAACATTAAAGGCTCGTTCACACAAAGTTAGCAAGTAGAATATGCTCCTATTCTAGTTTTCCTCTTTTTAATATATTTGAAAGTAAAGAAACAGAGATTATAAGGCCTGACATTAATGCTACTTGGATATGATGTGGGATCGTCTTTCTACCACAGTTCTAAATTTTAGCTTGTCTTTGGTAAGAAATGTCCTCATCTCTGTTATGCTAAGCTGTGTGGCAGGACAACCTTTTGGCTCCTGTCATAAACTAAAGTGAGAAATGAGCAGTGTGATATTAATACACACACTATACAGACTCTGAGTTAACTGATGCATCTTCAAAGAGTGATGTCAATAGTTTTGAAATGATGCTGCCAATAGTTGTTAAGAAAAAAACGATGATTCATTCTGTAGCATCAGAATGTCCCTCAAGAATCAATTCAGGTTACAGGCAATCTCTATAGACGCACTGATCAAGCATGCTGTAATGAAAAAGTCAAACTGTATCATATCCATCACGTCAGAGGTCGATGACACTGACAAATCTTCATCTGAGCTTTAATCAGAGCTCAATACAAGTTGTATGTCGAGTTACAAATGTAGCTATAGAGCAACATCCGACTGAAACTTGAGCATGCATCAACAACATGTCACACATTAAAGATACAGAATATGTGGCATGCTGTACACCCTTAAGCATCTTCATACACACACCGAGAAGCAGGGACATATGCCTGTCTCTGGTTAAACATTTTCAATAAGGTTCCATCTGCTCCACCAGATGATGACTGTTTCCTCTCCACGCAGATACAGTCACACCCAGGTTGTCAAATATGGACACTTGGTCAGGATGCTCACATTTGAGCACACTATGGAGCTTTAGCACCATTTTCCAACATGCAGGATTAACATGGCAAGAGAGTGTTTCAATCTATTTTAGCTTGTTAGTATTTTTATGTGCCTAAATCCAAGCAAACATCAACCGAAAGCAAAACTAAATGCCAAGACCACACCAGCTCCTCAGGTGTTTCAAACTGGTGTCCAGTATTGCCGCAGTTGTTGTACCAAGCCACCGACAGCACAGGACTTCTTGTGCATATCTGTGAAATGTCAGCAGCTTTGACAAAATAGAGATATTTAACGCCCTAGGAATGGGGTGAACAGAGGTAAACTCTGTAGGCTGAAATTTGTAGTTTTGAAATCAAAAAAACTATGAGGTGGCTTCCCTTAAAATATGGTACACACATTCACACTCAGCTCTTGATGTACTGTAACCATTCATTATTCCTTAAATTTCAAGGGCCAAGTATGACATATTCTCCAGTCTTTGTTCCTTGCACATTTAGCCTTGATTTGGCCTACATTAAAGGAAATGTCAAGAAATGTCAACCTGACATACATTTGTGCCTTTAGGGGTGTTAAAAAAAACAGCCAAGTACAGTGACTATGCATAGCATTTTATAGCTGTATTTTTATTTTCTTTCATTGCAGGGAGTTTTTCTGTACAACCAGTTAAGACATGGCAAATGTTTTGGAATCTCAAGACTTAGCCTGCCATTAAAGAATACAGAGAGTCATCAAATTAAATACAAAACTCATGTTTTTACTCTCCTTACTGTTTTCTTGATTTATAAATGAATTTTTGATTAAAAGTAATGTGTTTTTTTTTTTTAACCTGGGACAAATAATGTTTTTGGCCCCAATGGATAGGTAATAACAACTGAATTAAGGTTAATTAATTTTATTTACTGTAAGGATTAAAGTTAGAGGTAAAACTGAAAAGAACTTCTCCATGGTGTTTGTGGTGTTGGAGCATTTTATTGAAATTATCTGACAAATGATATGGCTTGCAATGTGGTACAGCCTCTGTTTTGGTGAGTGAAATTCTTGTATTTTATTAATCTGTTACTTAGCACTAATTAGCAGATATGTGTGTCTATGTGTAGCACTCAAACAGCCTATGGATGCAGCTTGCTAACTAAGATCGATAACTTTAGCTAATAACTTCACTCCACCTCCTCATCCAAATATGGTCACATTTTTTCCTCACAAAAACCAACATGGCAGTGGCCAAAACGCTGAGGGCGATGTCACACGAAGACTAAAATATCCAGAGTTTTAGCTGACTAAAACCTGAATTAAAGTACAGGCTGAATAAATAAATTTTGTAACTAAAATATTGAACTTTTGCACTAAGACTGTGATTAAATATAAAGTAATGCGAGCACTAATTCCACACTTGATAATGTAGACACTTGCTCTGCCTGTAAATACTGCAGTTTCAGACAGCTGGATACCAATACATGCCAGAATACAGGACTTAACCAATAAAACATCATCCACTTTTTAAAATTTATTGCCAAAAATTGGCTCGATTATAATACTAAATGTCATGCACTGCCTTTTTTTGTCAGGTTCACCTCCTGTGCTGCTAATAATATGTTTGCAATAAGGCACTCTGTGGTGATGGAGAGGGGGTTTATTTGCTCCTTGTATTATTTGTTCATTTTCACTTCGACATGTCACTTCCACTCAGTTATATCATATGTCAGTCATAGCCCATAATGTCACCCCACAGGGCCGGCTCAGGTTTGATCTGGCTCCCTTTGGTGTGTTCTGTCAGAAAATTGACTGAATCGCTCAATTTTCAAAATAGCAGCACTTTTCTTTGCTGCGTGAAGCACTGACGTCTAGATTAATTCCTGCTTCTAATAATACCATCCATTGTATGGAGAAAATGGGAAGCAAAGAGCCCACACTAGCAGGAAGTAGCAGGAGGATGACTCTGCAGCATGACTTAATGGATTACCCTTTGTGGCCCACCATGAAAAAGTCATTTGCTACTTTTACTTGCACACGACAGCCTGATTGGAGTGAATAACAGCAGATTAGCGCTGTTTGACCGAGTCATTTACATGGTTGGCCGTAACCTCGTTTCTTCTGAATTTACCTCTGTTTTGTTTGATGTTCATGCTCATTTCTGTGAGAATATGTGCTAATGTATAAGAAACAGCTGGAATACATTAATGGTAACAGCAAATGAAGATTTAAAGCAATGCAGTCACATCAATATCAGATACCAGACATCAATGTCAGATTGTACAGAAATGCCAGTAACATTTTAAAAGCCTGCCATATATTCTGTAATAAAAGCGGAGAACACCCAACACATTATATTACACTCCATATACATTGGTGTGTAATTTAATATTAATATTTACAAATGTTACTAAGAAAGGAAGTGTGCAGTGAAACTCATGTTCACTCACACTCCAGGGATTTCTAATCAGCACATCAACTTTACTGTATGTGGAGGAAAATGTGGGTATGACAGTCTTGTGATAATCATATTATATATGACACTATAACACATAGATCTACTTAGATGCCTGTGTGTTGTATCTACTGAAGAGAGCTGCCTCTTTCTCTCTGTCCCAATTCCAGTCCAGCTCCTGTACCCTCCCACTCCATGTTGAGTGTAACTCTGTGTGGAGTCACACTTGTGGCTACTGAAGGGTTTCTTTATTAAGGGATAGAAAAAAATACAGCAGCAAGCTTTAGCACCCCCTCATTTCTGTGAAGGAAAAAAGAACTTGCAATCAGCATCTCTTTCAATTTATGGACGGATGTATTACGATCATATCCATCACTTATTCGATTGCAACATTTCAGAAATGCTCCCACTTGTCTTTCTCATTCTGTAACATTGGCATTTATCACAAAAAAATAACATGAAAAAAAATTAATTATGAAGCACTTTTCAAAAGCAGGTACAAAGTCATTACAAAATTTCCACAAAAGCCATTTTATGGTGTTTATTACTCACACAGTCCTGAAATAATCAACCAGAACTCATTTTGTAAGTGTGTGGAGTTTCTTTTTGTATGTGGTTAATAAGCCTGCACTAGTGCAGACTCAGTGTTGAAGGGCTTTATAACCGACTTCCACTTGAGGCTAGTTGGTTTAGTGAAAATGGAGTGAAAACTGTGTCAGGAACATCGGAATACCACATTTTAACAACATTTGCTCTTTGGGTGCTGCATATATAGCCCCAGCAGCTCTCTACCATTTGGCCACTGGGTTGGGTGGATGCTTTGTTTAGGCTTGTTTGACACAGTTGGAAACATTGCACTTGAAAGAAACTTGTTGCAAACCTGTAAATTTGACTTCCTGTTTTCTTTTCTTTTTGTGTAAATCTGTCTGTAAGGTACAGGAAACATGGTTGGGGGTCTCTGCAATTTTATTTTGAACTAACACTTTTTATTTTGAAGTCTATATTTAGCTCTTTAGTCTTTATTTAGCTCAGGACAAAGATGTTCTCAGGAGATAGTGGAGACCATAAACTGAGATAAAATGAATTACATCTGAATGATCAAGTGGATATCCTGCACCTCTAAAAATCTGTTCCAAAGAACTATACTTAATTCACAATTACATTTCCAGGGAAATGTAAGACGCAGACGCATAATCCATAAGCAATCATATGTTGGGTGGGGTAGTGCCACCCTTTGGCCATGTCCCTGCTGATAGTAAGAGGAAATTGTATTCATTCCAAAGGTTGCGTGGATTACTTCCTGCAAAGTTTTTGTTTCTTTTACCTTGACAGACTGGAGGTAAATGGTCAACAACTGTAATGACTGTAATTGTACTGAATGTTTTAACTGATGGCAACAACTTACAATCTTGTTCACTCTAAGTGGATGCCTTCTTTTCACTGAGGCGAGCATGATAAGTGGGTTTTTTTAAAGGTGGTGTACTCAAAGCAGACAGACACACTTGACAATATTTTAAAGGTCAACTGTGAGTGAGACGCCAGATTAAAATACATGAGAATTTACAAGATTATTCATTAAATCGGCCCAAGCATTTGGAAACCTTTAAGAGGAAGCAGCCTACAGAAGAACTGAATCAAAGAGAAGGCGTTTGTGACCACAGATAAAATGCTCCAAATTACAGCTGAGTGACAAACATGTGGCAAACATAACATCAAGGCCATAAATTGAATGTCAAGAATTCACCAAACATAGTAATGCAGGCTTAACATAAACGTCTTAAGCACCTTAAAATTTTTATTATTACTGAAAAGCATATAGTGACAATAGTATTAAATCCTAGAGGTTGGCAGCTTGCTTAAAATAGTTAGGTTTCAAAATCATTCAAAATCAATCACCCGCTTGATTTACACAGCTTTATTTTCATCACTGTGTCATACTTTGCTGCTCACACTTTCTTTTTTCTATTGCCCACACTACCATCATCCATCTGTTGGCTCAGCCAGCAAGTATACAAATGAATTTCTGACCTCATTTCCACTGAGAAGCAGCGGAATGTATGGATAAAGGTTTTCTCTAAAGAGACTGAGAATTTACTGTAGGTAGGTTCTAAATATAGATTATTTAGGTGATATTTTAAAGATAGACAGATAGATAAATATGATTCATTATTGGTTTATTTCCTCCAGCCCTGCTCTGATTGTAAAATACTCTTTTAAATTAAAATTCTGAAGACCAAAGTTTTGGTGAAACAATGCTTTCTATTTTTTTTTTTATAAATATTTTGAAAATTTAGATTTTCATCTGCAGTCAGTTAATCCAACAAATAAGAGTTCCCATATAGCTGTAAGACAATGATTAATTTAAATAATACTGCTTTGCAGACATTTTCCATTACTGAGTCATTCCTCAGAGAGATGTCTATTCCACAGGTCAATAACAAAACATATAGTTACTTCTTCACCAGCAGGAAGTATTAGAGTAGATGTTTTTTCCATCATATTCTTTTCAACAATTTTAAACATAAATAAAGAAAATGACACCAAGAAACGAACAAAGACAAACCACCAAAATGGACATCAAACTGTGTCTATCACACATACAGGAATCCACATCCCAGCAAACAAAATTTACAAATTTATAAAAGAAGAACATATATTTTCAATACTTCAAAATGCACAAAAAAAGAACTGCATGGTTACATCAAACTATCCTGAGTTACTCTCTACACGATCCAAATCTTCTACATATTTCAAAATTGGTCCCCAAACATTTCAAATACCTTTTCTTTACCCTTTAATATACATGTTATTCTTTTTAGTGACCGGTCTGACGTCATTTGTCTTATCCAGTTAGTAACCACCTATGATATTTTTTCCCCAAAATAATCCAACCATTTTTTTAACATTAAAACAACTGTGGCTGTTTGTTCTTCCTTGTTTGTTTCCTTTAAGTATACTTCTGCATACAAACCAAGTACAGATGTCTTTGGGTCTAGAGGAATTTCATCTCTGGCAACCTCTGGTCAATAAGGAAAAATGCATATTCCCCAACCAGTTGGTGAGTAGTTGCTGGAGGTTTCTGGCTGTCACTGGGTGAAATCAGTCACAAAGAGGGTGCTGCACCAAAAACCTCCCTGTGATTGTTTTGGTCACTAGCAGATTGCCACAGTCACCCATAGTTTGCATGGAAGATGTCGACTTGCCTGAGAACACTTGCTAACTAACCACCGAGTGCTAGTGGAACTTGAAAAAGTGTGATGCAAACCGGAAATGGAGACCGTTCACCTTCAAAGTAAAAGTTGTGCCTTACTGCTGAAACTAACATGTTTTAAAAGGTACAACTTTTGCAGACAAGACGGCATCTTCTATACAAACTATGACCGTAGCAATCTGCTAGCGACCAAAGCAATCGCGAGGAGGTTTTCGGAGCAGCACCATATACCTCTTTGTAACCATTTTCACCTAGCAACTGTCAGCAATCACTCGCAACCATTCGTGGAAAATACTCATTTTTCCCTAGTGACTAGAGGTTGCCAGGGGGTCGTGGACCAATCTCTAGGTCTGTGTGACGAAGGCCTAGCACAGTGAAACAATGTTCCTTTGGTTCCTGTGCATTTGGTGTATATATCTGGCATATTTATTTAATAACAATTTAACTTGGCAGCAGTTATATACATTTGCATTAGCCAATTATAATGTGTTAGTCTAAGGTGTGTATTAATCATCTGTTGATGAGCTCCAGCACACGCCGATTTGCAGTCCTCTGCTCAGATTTCAGTTTTTTTAATCTTTGCTCCAAGCATTTAGCTTGTAAAGTGAACTCCCAGATGAGCATAATGTAAGCAGATTAAAAAAAATTCTGGTATGATTAAGTGTTTTGGGGGATCTCGTAAATGAATTTTGCTGATGTGCTTTTACAAAACTTCAGTTGCAGGTATTTAAAGAAATCTTTTTCTATTCACATTAGATTTATTCCTCAGTGGTTCATAAATAATAGCATGATAATGAATTTGGTAGTGCAGATCCTGAATTCTCTGAAGTCCTTTAAAGGGCCAAAGTTTTAATCTATCATATGTTGAAACAAAGTGTTTCCAGTGAGGAATATCACTAAAATAACAGTACTGCTGTTGTTTCACAAACTTTTACTCGTTTTACAAACTACTGAAAACTACACAGGATAAAAATAAGTAGTCGTTCCATTGGGAAAATTGTGAAAAGCAATATAGTTGTTTTTTTTTTTTTTTTTTTAGCAAAGTCATGGGAAAATTATGCCATTTGCAGATGCAATAATTATAAAAATACACAAGATCTGAGCAGCTCTGTTGCTGCCCATTTCCACTTTTCCTTCTTCCCTCTTGTCAGCTTGTGTGGAATCCTCTAAGTTCCAATGTGGACTGGAACCTCATCAAGACGTGTGGACACACCAGCACCAAATCAGTTTTAGGTTGGATAAGTCCTATGCTCAAGGTGCTCCAAATTCACTGTGTCATATCTCTTGTTTGGACTGCATGGCTGGCTCAGATGCAGGAAGGACAAACTCGAGGCAGGGTGGACAGTCTGTCTGTCAGAGCTGTGCATTGGCATGATGACCGTGGTGTCAGTTAGGGTTAGTCTTGAGAATTAATTCAGACTTAGGGCAGAGAGTAGATACATTTTCTTTATTAACATCCTTAACATATCAGGGAATAACTGTAATAATGGTAACCTCTGACACATTTTGAAAACATTCTTGTGAAAATACAGAAGATTTGTTTAGAGTAAGAGTGAAATTATTTTAAATTAAGTTTTAGACACAGATGAATAGGGACCAGCTGATGTAGTCAGATGGCAATGGTTCAAGGTCAGTTAAGGCTGGATTCTGTCTGTCACCCACACTTGGCCCTTATTTACAATTAAATTACAATTACCAACTCTACTGAAATGAAATACTTTGGGAACTCTGAAAATCAAATGTCCAAAAAAAAAAAAAGATTCATGAAAATTCACTACTCTCCTTGTCAGCGCAGTGGTTGAGTTCAGGAGTCCTCTGGAGAGACCAATTCCCAGTCAAAAGAAGAAAAGTGAGTGAGATCAAAGTATATTTTGCTGGCAAATAAAATTACATTTTATATATAAGAGTTTTAAGATAAAAAAAAATATGAAGAAACTTTAATGACCTCTGTAGGGAAATCTGGGTGCCACTTTTACACTTACTGGCACAGGTTGGAAAGCAGTACTCGATTTGGCTAAACTTCAGTGGGAGTTTTACAGATGGCTAGGACCGAGCATTATAATGCAGATAATTAGCCTCTATTTGTTTATCCAAAGTTTTGACTTTTGTTTTTTGGCTGCTTTTGTGAGAAATATAATTTCATTGTACAAAGATACTGCATAAATTACTGACTGGCTGACTGGGAAGATTAGGAAAACCAATTTTTCCCACTTGGACCCGCTCACCTTTCACTAGATTAGGATTTATTGTGGTTTGTTGACAGTAAATCCTTTGTTGGACAGCTTAGAGCTTCTTCCAAATTAGCTAAATTGAGCATGTTAGTGTTTAATCCTATATTTGTGATCACCATGAAGCCGTTTTTACTGTTCTATGTTGTAATTAAAATAACAGGCTGCTTATTGTGGATATCATATGGGATAACTTTTTGCACTACTGTTAACTCCACAGGTCACTTTACTAGTGCACCTTATAGTATTTTATTCTGTTTATACACTTATGCTGCACTGTATTATATATACATATTTATTTTATTTTTTATTTATCTTGACTCTGTTTTTTAATCCTGCGCAGAGCCAGTTTGCAATGAAATTTCGTTCTTTGTACACTTGTTGGACACTGAATGACAAAGTCTTTGTCTATGTGTATGTCTAATTCTTTTCAACAAGTGCTATATGCTAGAAATGGAGACATTCGTTATTCCTCTGTCTTGGTATTACCACCATGAAGCTAAAGTGAATGGTTTTATAAGCATACAGCATTAGCTTGATTTATTGGCTTTGTTAGCTTTATTAGCTCTATTTCCACCACCTCCAGGAGGCGGAGGAGAAGAGAACTCGTAGGCGTTCAGGTGCCGTGGAGGCAAATTTTAATTCAGACTCGAGATATGAAGGATCACACCTATGTTTTATCATCTGAGAAGGAGTCCCCTTCACCAAAGAAGCGTACACGCAAAGGAAAGAGACAACGCGACTGGAGTCGGGATAAAACGGTAGTAAATATTGGCACAGAAGGAGTTGCAGAGAGAGAAGGATTTTAAAGTGATGCCACAGTCACCTGCTTCCTGCTCGACAGGTAATTCAACCTAACCCTCTACACCCCAGTAGAATTCTATTAGAATGATCCAGATTCCTGAGAATTCTGAAATAAAGGGGAAATCTGATAAACATTCTAAACACCTAAATTTAGGCAAACATTCTTATTTAGTCCCAATATTGTTGCAGTTACTTATTGTCAGCAGATTACACGTGACCCTCCCGTCTCTGGACAGCTGACAACGAGCCAGCTAAACAACAACAGCTGGTTATAAGCTAACATTATACCAGCTAACTTTGGGCTCAAGTGTCCCAAAAATCACACTTTCCCTCTGATAAACAGTTTGATTATATTCTCACATCGTATGAGAGTTTATTTGCTAAGTGTCCAACAATGTTAGATCCACTTCTAAGAAAGTTTCAATAACACCTGCTAACAGTGGCTAACAGCAGCTAACAGTGGCTGAAGCAGCAGCACTTACACACACAAAAGTTCAGGATATCCTCAACAACTCACCCCAGTATCGCTGTCATCAGTCTGCACTTCACTGACTCATCGACCCGTATCGGACTCCTTTCACAAAGTTTTACAGCCTCCTCCAGAGTAAATAGACGTGGACGCTTCTCACTCGGCATACTGACAGCTGAGGTAAACAGTGGGCTGACAGCTTACACTCACTACAGATGAGCTGCAGAGTTTTTGAGGTGACTCGGGGGTAAAAACGTAAAATACCACAAAATATTTAACTGACACGTTTTTTTATTCCTGATTTATTGCTAAGTGTTGATATTATTCAAATATGTTTAAATATAGTGTGTACAAAAATGTTTTTATACTCAAACAGTAGTAGAAACACGCCAGGGGTGCAGTCTAAATTGAATGTTTTTGATCTCTCTTGGCTGACTAAAAGGTGTTTGTCCTACAGCGTCCACCGTAGCGAGGATTACGCACTTGAATTGGGAGGGGTAAGAAAACACAGATCAGCTGACTGCAATCTGTGATCTACTGACATCTAGTGGTGACATTTTACACACTGTAACTTTAAAGCAAACAGGTGATAACTCACCAACTCTTGGGTGACAAGTCTGGCACTTTACCCACTAATTTAGTGCTCCACTGTGTTCATCAGTTACTTCAAAAAAAAAAAAACTATTGATCATGCCAAAAGAAATGAAAAGAAAAGTTTTGTGTGAGGAAAAAAAGGGTTCAATTCTGGCTTTACTGGCAGAGGGATACAGTGAGCGTCAGGTTGCTTCCATCCTTAAAATTTCTAAGACGTCAGTTCATAAGAACAAGGTCAAGCAGCAGACATTGGGAACAACAAAGCTACAGTCTGGCAGAGGCTGAAAACGACTCTCCACTGACCAGGATGACCGTCACCTCATTCGAATGTCAGTCAGGAACCGTAGGATGACATCAAGTGACCTACAAAAAGACCCACTGTGAAATTTGGTGGAGGACCGGTGATGATCTGGGGATGCTTCAGTAAGCCTGGAGTCGGGCAGTTTCGTCTTTGCAAAGGACGCAGGAATCAAGCGACGTACAAGGTTATCCTGGAAGAAAACTTGCTGCCTTCTG